>DWNH01001099.1:0-12161 GCA_018249895.1 Tiana niger
GACAATGCCAATACGTTTTAAGTTTAACCCTTATAACCCCTAGTATAAGGTGTGTAAAAATTATAAATAAATAATATCAAGTCTAACCCCAGTGTCGCTGCTGGTCTCGGAAGCGGCGAGCACGGCGAGCGCGGCCGCAGTGGTGTGCGCTGCGACGCCGGCCGCGGCAACCTCCTGCTCCGTGTCGGTCACGTCGGCCGCGGCCGCGCTCGCCGGCTGCAGCTCCGGGGACGAGGCGGAGGCGCCCAGGGCGGACGCTGCGCTGCTGCCGGACACGCTCACTTCGGTCACCGTTGTGCTCGGCGCAGCTGCCGGCGGCAGGAGCGACGTGATACGTCAATAACAATCATTGGAACAGTTGGTAGTTAATCCACAGAATTACATTCACAACTACTCGGACTTTGAACATTTACTTCTAGTATGAAGAAGTAGTAATGTAAGCAATTTATGTGTTTTAGAAAAAAGTTGTAATACTAAATATTGAGATAACCATCTCATCTTGATGAATCTTAGTTCTCAGGAGTGGCAATGTATCAAGTCCTACTTGATATGTATGGTGTTTGAGATTATATATGAATGTCTATTGTTTGCAGAGACAATATAAAAATAGCTGGCCTATGTGTTTGTTGTCTACTTATTTCCTATATAAAAAGACATCTGCCTGCATTCATCTGCTGTATACCTATATAAATTATCAGTGATTGTGATAAGTCTACATACAGCATGGACCCATAAATGTATGTTAAATGTTGTCATGTGTACAACCTATAGTAAACTAGCTTAAGCAAAGCAAATATTCTCTATATAGAACGCGAAGTGTTTAAGGCGCTCACCCCTGTGCGCGGTGTCCCGGTTGGGCGGCGCGTGCCGGCGCGCGCGGGCGGCTCGCTGAGCGTGCGAGGCGCGCGGCGCGGCGGCGCTCAGCAGCGTGTGCAGGCTCACTAGCGTGAGGTTGTCTGCGGCCACGCCACCCACGCCGTTCACGCCACCCACCACCGCGCCCAGCCCGCCCGACGACCTGCGTAAGCGATCACATTGTTATGTTCCATTCACAAACCTACCAACACCTCATATTTATATAGAAGTTATAGTCGGATCGAGGTCCTAAGTAATGTATTTGAAAATAAATTGCACTGATACTACAGAGCTTAAAATACTGTCAATCATTTCAAAAACATAACCAGACTAGGCACAAAATTATTTTTTGTTAAAATTTTCAAATCCATCCAAAGTCCAAAATATATACATATATCCTAATACATATAATATATACATATATACGTATATAAATATATCCTTAATGCCTTAAGCAATTATTATAAAAATGCAATTTTTCAATTTCAATTCCCCTTTCATGATGTCAGTGGTATTAATACGATCATACACGGCCAACTAGATTTAAAACACAAAACTTGACATGATATCGAAATATAAGTTTTTATATTTAACTTTACAACTGTAACCCTACCATGCAAAGAGAGACCAATAAATTACCTTGATGTAGAAGGCTGGTTGTACGCAGCATCGACCGCGTGATGGCGGCGGTCGGTAGTCACCACTTCAGTACCGTAGTTACCAGGCCGTGACACTTCGCCGTTACGGGAACCTTCGGAATTAATAAATTTGAATAAACAAATGTAGCAATTGTAAAAGTTTTTACTCTGACTTTTTGCATAGATAGATAAATACAATAAGCTGAGAGTAATTAAATAAAGAATTAGCCTTAGAAACATACCAGAGGTGTTCAGCCGAGCCTGCGTGGTGCACACTGTTGTGGCGGATGGCGTAAACCTCCAGTTGGGAGGAACCAGGACATCTAATGGACTCGCGTCTACGGGATTATTGTGCTTGGGGCTGTCGGGCTCGCTGGCCGGCGGCGGCAGGGCCGGCAGAGCGGGCAGGTTTGACGGGGCAACTGTGGTTGTGAACGTGGAACTCGACGGGGCGATCGCTGCGGCGCCCGCCGAGGACGTAAGCGCGCAGACGCCCGTAGATGAAGCGCTGGGCAGCGCGCGCGCGTTTGTCGCTGCAGCAGCTGTGCTGCCTCCTGAATTGCGGCCTTGTTCCAGCGATAAACGCTGAAAAACAAAGACAAAGTTAAATTAAAATAAAGTAAATATTCACTGAGTGTATAAATATTAATTGTGTTGGTTAAAATTTGTTAACTGTCTTTTGGTGTACATACCTCTTTGAGATCATTAATCTGCAGAATGTGCTGGTTCTGCACTGTGATCAATTGGTTAATATACCACTGTTGATCGCGGCAGCGTTGGTAGAACGTGGGCGGCCGCACTTGGAACCTAATAACATACAAACACTAAATTACTAAAAATAAATTAAAAACCTAAATCCCGACTATGACAAAGAAAATCCCGTTAATAGAAAGTTTCTAAAAAAAACAAGATTTTCTATTATCTGTGACTTGTGACTTATTACATCACATTTGAAAGCTTCTTTTAATCTACATGTAAACAACAACTACTTATTGTGTTTAGAATTGAGGGTGTGGATGCCGGAGTTCATTAAATACGAGGCGACCATCTTAGTCCTCAGAAGTAGCAACACATCTATTTGCGATATCAGGTAGGACTAAGGTGCTGCCTGAAGTTGCAAGTCCATGGATCGCAGTGACCACTTAACACCAGGTGGCCTGCACGCTCGTTTGCTACTTTTATTCAATAAAAAAAAATAACCAAGTACCTTACCTAAGTATCAGAGTGTCAGATTCCGGGTTGAGGTATCCCTCGCTGGCCAGCAAGTCGAGACGGAAGAAGCGGTTGTACCCCCAACACTCGCCCACCTCGAAGTCGGACGCAAACTCACGCACAATGTTCTTGTTGGGATCGCGCGACACCTGGTGCAGCATCTCCACGCGATACTCGTACCTATTGTGCGGGTCACACGTAGCTGTGAGGGCGATAATCGCTTGGCGAGGCGCGCATGCACAGTTAAGCGTTGGAATGTCGAGGAACTGGCATACGTAATAATATACGATTTTAGATATTATTGTTATTACAATTGTTACGTAACTTGTGATTGAGATTTTTTTAATCAATAGAATTTTGCTTTTTCCATATAAATTCATACCAGCACCTCAATAATTCCTATTAAACTTGCATTTAAAATGTTGTCATGTTTGAACATGTCAAAGATGTCTTAAAGCATTTAACAGGTATATTAATCTATAATAATTATATAACCAAGCACGCCGAATTGGAAATACACTACAATATAAATTATGTCCTTCCGACACCTCAAAGGACTCCCACATTTTTTACTAAATGTATGTTTCATTTGAAATTATACTTTTCTCATTCTATTGTTATATTATATATAAAATAATCATAACCACAAACTTTAACCCCTTAAAAATAACCAGGTTACTTTTAGCTCTCTTAGGATGATAATAAAAAATAGAGCTTAAATTACCCTCAAAACATTGTAAGATTAAATTATCCACATCATTATAAATTGCGTAAAATATTACTTAGCTACATCTTTCAGCCAGAAGAAACAACAGATAGAAGACAACCTAACATTGCAGCTAAAAAGCGAAGATATACCTACAAAAATTACAGACAGAAAGTATGGCCATGGCAAGACGGAAGAGGTCTACTGATGATCGGACACACACATAGATCATGGAGATGAGAAGCACTTCCTAGATACCTGCAGGAAACAGCTGTACAAAAATACATAATAATTCATAGAAAAGACTGAAAACCAACTATTAAAACAATGTCTTAGACGTGGCCTTCCTCTGAGGAAAATTTTGAAAATTTAGCACGGGAATTGTCTGATTATGTTTAAAACCGAAATACTGATATGCCAATCATGTTTGCCAAATGTCATTTACTTTAATACTATCCCTGGAAACTGTATATTATTATGACAATACAAGCAGTTAATAATAAGCTTATTTCACGACGTTAGGCATAGTATGTGCCCTTTTATTCAATATCACAATATTGAATATCTATCGATGGCTGACAATAGCTGTCGCCACAACAAAATTAACTCAGTCATTTGTGGACCCTGCATTGGGTGTTCCAGACAAAACAGTACAATATGCGCAAAACATTGCATGAAAAACAGTCTTTATTTATAAAATGAGTTATTAATGATATTTTCAGCACACAGAAACTGAAATTACTATCATGCTGACATAGATCTGCAGTCTAATACTAATTAATGTATTGTTGTTTTTTTCACAACTTACCTCTTGGCCGAGCTGAATTTATTTGCAGCAGTTGTAATGACGAAATATAATATGTTACTTTTTTTAACAAGTATTTAATACGCCTATAAAGTCTTAAAATTAAGAGCAATAATTTTGTGTAATAATTTAGCTTTAATAAGTCAATCATAATCTTTACTCTATCTATTCTTAATCTTTTAATTCAAAATCTATTGATTGAATCATTATCATCTGATATCAAATCAATATAAAAATGAATACTTTTTAAGAACAAAACTTTAAGATAAATATTAACATATGTATATAAAGATAATACCTAAAATTACAACTAGTTAGTATTCCAAATATTTGGAAGCAATTCAAGAAACTTTTAGTCTACTGGTTGGTACAAAACCATTACTTAAAACCAAGTATGGTACCAGGTAAGCATAACATACTTGGAAGTCTCCGGCAGGCCAGCGCTGAGTTCGAGGAACACTGAGAGGTAGTTGCCTCGCACGACACCGTTGCCATCCGGGTACACCTTGAGTCGCCAGCAGAGCCCGTTGACGTGCAGCGGTGCAGAGTACACGGGCGCCGCGGCGTGCTGCAGCTGAGTGAAGTTCATTAGCGGGAACGTGCTGCTGTCGTAGCTCGGGACGATTTCACTGTCAATTTGAAGTTGAAAGTTTCGATTTTACATTTATTGTTTGTTGCAAAACAATAGAATAAACAAAATTACAAATCTATTAAGAATTTGATAATTTCTTTAAAAAAATTCCAGTAATAAAGCAAGCCTGAAATTTTGTCCTGAGTAGATATGAAATCTACTCATATTCAGAAAAGAACATAAACTTGCCTGTGGAAATCGGCTGGTACTGGCACAGACACGAAGCTAGCCAATGGCTTCTTGCGTATCTGGTGAATCATCTTAGACAGGTCACTGCTCTTTGCAATCAATTCAGATCTGAAAAAAAAATGCAATTTTAATTTAACTATCACTATTGACTGCATGTCATTGGAGGAACGAACCAGCAATATGGACTGGCCTCGTGGTCTAGTGGTTAGCGAACCTGACTGCTAAATGGGAAGTCGTGGGTTCCATCCCCACCCAGAACAAATGTTTTTATGATGAGCATGAATATTTGTTCTGTGTCTGGGTGTATTGTTATCTATATAAGTATGTATTGACAAAAAAAAATACTTATGTTTATCAGTTGTCTGGTTACCATAGCACAGGCCTAGTTGCCTAATTTGGGATCAGATGACGGTGTGTGAGTTGTCCCAAGATATTTATTATATTTTTAAGCAACTGTTTTTCTTTTCCTCCATGGCGGCCGGCGACATAAATCCCGCACATCGCAGGGATAACTTGGGAGCGGCTGAAAAACAGCGCTATTCGGGACTTCGGTCACAAGGCAGCAAAGGCTGAGTCGCACCTTAAAATTTTATTTTATATTATTGTGCTCTTATTAATGTGTTGGCAATAAACGATTTTTTATTATTATTATTATTATTTATGTATTGGTCAAAGTGACAAAATTATATAATGACACCAAGTTAAAAAAAAAACCAACAGTCTTCATCTCATTATTTAAATATAAAACTATTTTGTTCGCAATACAAATTTCTCTGGAGGAACATAAAATCAACATTTAATAATGGTAGATAAGAACTATCAATTTCATTCACTTTATTATAAGTCGCTCTCGACGTCCGACTAATTGTTTTTATTCGAAGATTGTAATCAAAACAAGGCATCATTATCGAATACGTTTTGAGTTCCGCGTCAAGCCATAATTTTCACGACGGTTGATAAAATATTGAACGACGTCGAGTCGTAAGGAATGAATGAATCATTCCTTTGCAATTCAATACGGTCGTACGTCATCATTACCCGATATGAAAATGGCAAGCGGAAAGCTATCTGTATTTGTATTTTGTCATTACAAGTTGCTCGAACAGGATTTATATCTATACATGATTAATAAGTATGACATATTTCAGTATTTTCCTCACCTGCTCTATTTGCACTATTATATGAGCTTACGTCAGAGATTGCGGCGAGGAGGCGTGCCTTCAAATCCTATTTGAATCCAAGAAACAAATTATCTAGTTAATGAGAATTCTGAAGTCATTCCACGGAACATGTTTCTACTTCTATGTAAGCGGAATATATTCTAATAAGCGGAATATACATACTTATCTTTTCGTTAGCTACGTCAAGATGTAGAATATCAAAATTGGCGTAAATCTATTTCGTAGTTATTAAAATATAATTGATATAAAAGAGGTTTTTAAGCACTATTTAGCAATCCTATTTCGATCTATTATCATTATCGAATTACTCAGCGACAAGATTATTCCCGTAAATAATAAAAATAAAATTCTACACAAATCAACATTTTTATCTTCCGGCTAAGAAAATTTAAAATTTTCAAATATAGGTTAGTTATTGATTTCACAATTTAAAAATAGTTTTTTAATTAAAATAGTTATTTTTTGTATCACAGCGATCAGTTCGAGGTCACAGATAAGCAACTTTCCATTCCCTTCCGTGGCCTACATTATTGTTAAATGTTGACTGTCATTGTCAGAAATGAGGACATATCGATATAGATCACATAGCTCCAATAATTTGTTGTTTTATTTTGTTAATGTTGATTATATCTGACATTGAAGCGAGGAACAAACCGCTTAGTAACCCAAATATGAAACTCTTTAAACGTTTGCGCTAAGATAAACTCGAGCTATTTTATTTGATTGCTGATATCATCTCACATTGATGAAATAGTAATTGTTATTTATTAAGCCTTAGGCATTTCCCTGATAAGAATATATTTGTTTTATAAGACATGTACACACTTGTCCCTTCTACTAAAATACTTATGTTATTTGTCATAAGCTTCGAGAGTACCGCTATGAACAACTACCAGCATGGGTGTGACATGGCCATGACATAATTTTCCTCTAATCCATGTTCATCCTAAGACATATTCATTGTTATTATTTGTTGAGTTTGAACCAACTCTCTCAATAATTAGGTCATGGGTCATGGGCAATTCGGAAGTGAGTGAACACCCAGTCACCCTGCTATTGATGTAAATACTTATTCTTCTCCTCTCCACTTAAGTTGAACTTTGGTGTGTACTTTTTAACACAATATATAAAACACATTTAAATAACATAAATTGGCACAAGGCCACAAGGCACAAGCCGCAAAAATCTGATCAAAATAAAATAATTCATACATATAACTAAACTAAAATGGCTTCTTGCCATCCGCTGACTTACTCAGAAAAGTCACAACTTTGTCGTTACAAATCTGTCTGGTTTCGACAAGTTTGTTTCTATTCAAACATCGAGTGAATTGTTTTCTTTTTCCCATTGAAAATCTGTTTCCGCGTGAACTTCAAAGCGGCAGAGATGTCAAATTCTCGCAAAAATAGGCCGTGTCAAGTAAGAGTTAAGAGTCCCAATGCCTCGCGGCGCTAACGATTATGTAACCAAAGCCTTCCGACTGGCTAGGGATGTCAAAAAATACAAATTGAATAATTGCTATAAGAATGATAAGTTCGATGTCCGGAAATTTATTGTGTTTCTGAAGAAGTAGCTCTTTACGATCTAATCTAAATATCTTTTCACAACTCGCACACGGCCGAGCATGTGCTATGGTAACCAAACAACTGATAAACATACATAAATATATTTTTAATACATGTTTATATAAATAACAATACACCCATACTCTGCGTCAACATCCCACATCGGGAGATACGAATGGCTTTTTAATTGGTGGTTAATTGGTTTGTAACGATTTGGACTTAGACAAGGTTATGGATAATTTTATGTCATCAATAGACCATTACTATTTCAGTGATAGAAATAGTTTAGTCTATAATCTATTTCGCCTTTAAAACTTTTTGTGTACTGCCATATTTTTTATTTGCGTTTGACTAGTTTCTGTCTAATATAGTTAATTATCTTTATGTCAAATTTTATCGAAATACGTAGTAGTTTTTGCGACGTTAAGTATTAAAGATTCAAATGTACACATTTTCACATTTAACAGTACTAGTAGAATCTCTTAAAATTAATTTAACATTTTAGGCGCCTGATAATGGGCTAACAACCACGTGCTAACGTTTTCACGTAGAGCTGACGTAGCTAAACAAGCCGGGATAATCAATATCTCGTTAGCGAATACCTTTAGTCAGTAGATACACAATAATTATGACTCAGCCATTTTCTCTTGTACTTCTAATTTGTTACATTAAACTATCGACACCTTCGTTAGTTGGCAAATTTGCAATTGAATTTCAATCCGTATAGCATTTCATACCTTTTAGATATGTAATCCTTATGTATGAACTTTATGGTCTACACCTCTATTACGATTTGTCTGTTCATAGATAATTTGTCTTTCTCATCGTTTAAGAAACTTGTAAACGACGTTAAAGATTAGCGATGGGTTCTGGTCTTCCATGCTTTGGAGTGTAAACTAAATCTCGCTATCAATTCCTTCTGTTACATAGAAGATGGCAATCATTTATTATGTATATAATTATTATGCATAGTATTATGAATTTTATCGCGAGTGAAAGTGAACAAGATAAACGAGGGGGTTGAAAATACCTCGTGTGATTACTTCAAGACAAGTTTGATGTTCCTAATATTTCCAGTGTTTAATTTGTCAAAACAGTTATTATATTACACAATATATGTTCACATGTCTAAGCATTTACGTTTACTTGATAATGTTACTTTTATTACAAAATGACTGCAGTAACTAACATATAATGTATGACTTGTTAAAAACTCCTATTTCTTATGACAAAGACAAAGCTTTAGCAATTTTTCAAAGTAATGAAGCTTGGTTAGTCCCGAGGGAGTGCATGAGAGCAAGCAGTTTTTCAAAAGAGTTTTTTAACTTCTATAAAAAAATTATCTAAAGATAAATGTTGTTCTTTTAGTGGATCGCAAGCTATATGATGGAAATATGCAACGAAATATTTAATTTTCATCAGGCATAACTATGAAATAAAGAAGCACCACGGGGTTAATAGAATCGTAAATTTCGTTACACAAAATCCACGCGAATGAAGTCAGAAAATTAAACGTTTTAACCTCACCTTTGTCTGTCGGAGACGCGTGAAGTAATACCCTGAGCACCGTTTTTATAGAAATTATCCTGACTCCGTTTGTGCAGAAGCGCTGTGTCCGTAGGGCCTAAGCATACTGTCAATATCCTGATTTGTGTGTTCGAAAATAGTTCTTCTGTCTGGAAAATTATAAAAACATAAATAGATTAATATTTGAACAGATATCGTGAATGGATTATGGATTAATATTATAAATGCCAAAGTAACTATGTCTGTCTTTCTGTCTGTTATGCTTTCGCGGCCAAACCACTGTGCCAATTGTAAAAAATTCGATAGGTATACAGATATTTTGAGGCCTGGCAAAGGAAACTTTCTTCCTAAATTATAATGAATTCCACGTGGGTGAAACGACGAATCGTATGAATAGGTAACATGATGATAGTGACTGCACTGTCAATGTAGTTCTAGGTCAAGTAGACGCTATTCATCGTTGTAAAGAGTTTCAGAATCGAACTCCAAATATAAAAACTACTACGACTAGTACACTTGTAGCTTGTAACAAACTAACAAAAGAATTTAATCCGTTTTGTGCAGAACCATTTAACAATCCAAATAACCCTGTCAGAATTCGCCAGATTGGCAATACAGCGCTGTACACGCTACAGTTTCAAATGGGACTCACCGCAATATTATTGCTGAACTGCAAAACTGCGGCCTTCGTTGCGGCGTACACAGGTAAACGGGCACTTGGCTTAAGAGCCAAGAGGGACGATATGTTGACTATTGCGCCGCCATTCCCGCCCTTATCTACCGCCATTAAGTCCAGCGCTTTGTACGTGCTTGTTATTGTGGCAATCTGCAGCAAAGGTTAGCCTAGCTTCATAAATAGGATTTTAGTGCCATAGAATATTTAAAATTGCAGTATCTTGAGCTATACTTTTAAAAAAACGAACAATACCTGCGACACAATTTAAAATTCCGTTAAAAGTAACATTTGTATTTTATACCAAAAACATCAATTAGATATCTTGGGATCGATCGCTTCTTAATTTACCTCAATTTACACTTCGCAATGCTACGTCTGCTTGTACTTGTGTACTTGTGTACTTGTGCACGAATACACAACATATTTTAATTAACGAGATTAGTTTCTTTAATTCCTTTACTTCATATTCGATAGTCCATTTCTATACATCGAAGACGTATTCTATTACCATGCAGGCTACCTAATGTTAAGTGATGCCTGCATTTCTCCTTGAATTGGTAAACAGATACGATCTCTAGAGAATTAAGATAGCTGTAGTATTGGGTGTGGCGGTGATACTTCCTCGGGCGGAAAACCTACCACTTTTATAACATTTTATCGTTCGTATTATATATATTCGTTTTATTGCTCCAGTCTCGCAACAGCGTTAGGCAAAAGTAACTAACGATTGAACTTACAAAATTAATTTCAACCATCTTCTTGTACAAACTTTCGTCAGCACTTAGCATGGCGGCATTATTTATAACGACATCGAGTCTGCTGTACTTGTCCAAAACTTGGTTGTAAGCAGCGGCGAGTTGTTTTCCATCGGCGATGTCGCATTTTATGAACTTGGCTCTCAAGGCGCCAAACTTTACTATGAGTTCGCTCTCCAAAGCTGCTCCCTCACGCTCAGCGATGTCAAGGAAAGCCACGTGCTGCAATGTAATATTGTTTTGTTTACTTCTACTACTGCTTTGTTTACGTCATGAAAGCTCATATCATGTTGCCCTTTGAGTTCGGGCGTATACTTTGATTTTGCATTTCATGAATTTTACATAATTTGTGAGTACTCTTTGAGTGAGAGAGCAAACATTTTTTATTGCTCTATTAAGTAGAGATGATTAGATTTGTAATATTGTTGTATTTTGAATTACTCAAATCGACAATTGCTTAGATTTAATAGAATGAAAAGGATAACAATAAGTAACCATGACATTTAAAACAAGGAAATATAAAGTCTTAATGCAAACCAAATGGCCAAAACAGGTTTGATTGTACATAAATTGAATTGTAGCAAAACTCCCTAATTTGACGCAAATAAATATCAAAATTTTACGATGAATTTAGTTTTGATATTTATTAGCTCCAATAATGTATAAACGAATTATACGACTGAACTGCAGTAAAATCTTTCATATGAGATGTTATGTGATATTTGCAGATATTAATGACAACAATTTTTTGGAATTACGCCACTGTCTAAAACAACGAACTACTCTTATTTAAAAACGCGTTATAAAAGAACCTACGATTTCAATGTTGTCACGAACGCTTAACAATCTATTACCGGCGAGCCTCAATGAAAGGGAGTTCTGTAAACAGTGACTTGTAAAAGCCCTACTCTTCTCTATACGGCACGTCTTTATTCAAGCCCATCAAATAGCAACTTTTCCTCAAAAGCATGATACTGGCTTTTTGCTCGATGAATAGTTGCTAAACAAAATTCTCCTAAGTAGGTACTTTGCTTTTAACCCTAGTAAAACAGTCAGACGGGCCTTGTGAAATGGTCACCGTCGCCTGCGGATAAAAGCAATGCTAGAAGAGTCCCAATGCGATGCTAGTTTTAAAGGACGGTATTCTTAGCGCTTTGTTTGAAGAACCTTCGGAAGATGGTAGGCTGCCGTGCGGGTAAATACCACCGCCACACCCATATCTACCGTAAAGCAATTTATTGTGTTTCGGAAAGAGGGTGTGGATATCGGAGTTCACTAAATATGAGGCGACCATCTTAGTCCTCAGACGTAGCAACGTATCTATTTGCGATTTCAGATAGGACTGGGGTGCTGCCTGGAGTTGCAAGTGGATGTGCATGGGTTGCAGTGACCACTTAACACCAGGTGGCCTGCACGCTCGT
>DWNH01001100.1:0-12161 GCA_018249895.1 Tiana niger
GTATACGCCGTGGTATCGCGTGCTTGCGTTTCTTTTTATCCATAAATTGATTAAAATTTATATTGGTAACAGGAATTATTTGCAGGTTTTTATTTGATTTTGTTTTTTCTTCTAAATTAATTTTATCATTATTGTTATTAAATTGTTAGAGCGAGGTAGCTCTCGTCTGATTTAGATTGGCATTCGGCAATTTATTTACCACGCCCTAACGAACGCTCTGTAGAAACTACCTCGTACGGCCTGGGCGTTATTACTACAATAACGTGAATAATACGTGTTTTGTATGGGAATTTGCCCATATTCTTGACTTATTTCTTTTCTTCAACAGGTTTAGTCGAAAATGTCTGCATATGAAACTCACGCTTACTTTACAGGGAATGGTACTTATAAAGCTATAAATCCTATTGTGTCTAAAGTCGGAGATTTCACACCTTTCTACATAACCATCGCGATCTGCTCTTTTTTACTGGGTTGTATAATCATCTTGAACATTATTTGCTGTTGCTCAAGATATTCTGATTATTGGTTGGACAGACACACAGGTTAGTGATCTATTTTCCAAAAATGTAGGCAAAACAAAATTATTGTGAGTTTAACAGTTATTATTAGGAATATATTGTTCGTAGAACACAAACAGAAAATAAAATAAAAAATATCTGAAGTTTGCAATAATGATACAAGAAATTTTATTTAACATAATGTATACATATATAAAAAACTTCTCTTACTTTTTCTGCCAACTAGAATGATTTGTAAATAGCGTTTGTTTTACATACATCAATGTAAATGTATCTCATTGAATCAACAGGTAACAGGTGGATTGTGTCCATATGGTCGGCAACACCGCACAAGCAACCTCCTCTAGATTTTACTGAATTGGAAAGTCAGTATCATTCAGTGCAATACGTACACCCATATCATAGTGAGGATTACCACGAGATTCACAGACATCACTCGGAAGTGCCACCTTCAGTCTCTCAACAGCCGCTGACATCATCACAAGAATATTTAGAACTCCACAAAAGGGAAAGTGACATCTAAAATGGCTTTCCTAATGATGTACCCAGCAGTAGCCATTCTTTCTCTTTTTGTATTAATGGTCATTATTCTCATACTAAGATTTGGTGCACGCTGGTGTAAGCTGCGTCATGTGACTTTTGCAGATCAAGAATATTGGAATGAGGAAGCATATGAACAAAAGGTATCCTATGCTTAAAATCTGCTGTATCACTTTTTAATGACTCCGTCCAAGTGTAGTCTGATTTATTAATGTACAACTTAGGATAAGCTTTATTTTAAGTAATTAAACTAATTTTATTCCAATAATTGCAATTATTTAGACAGTAAAGTAAAGATCTGTGTCACACACCGACAGTTGAATTGTCAACTGCTCCATCAATCAACACTTATGTATGTGAGCAATCTGTAAAATCTATCTGTTCCAGCTAACCATCACAGTTATGACATTAAAGTTTTTATATAATTATAATTTATGTCACAGTTATTATATATTATGTTAAATTGATGTATTTTTACAAATTTTGTGCATTTATTTTAACTTTAAGACCACAGGTGTTTTTGTGTAATTTTTCCTTTCAATATAATTTTGTATAATTCATTTTGTTTGATTTGGTTTTTACCTTTACCTATAAATAAGAATTATCTAACCTGCTTGATTTGATAACAGTTAATAAAAATTTTGAATGGCTTCTTCAACTTCATCAAAACTATAGTTAAAAGTAACCAAGGAAACCTATACTTGGCCAGCATGGTGGCACTGTGGCCTAAATCCTTCTCAATCGACAGGAGAACCATGCCCAGCTGTGGGATAAAGACAGGTTGATTATAAAGATCTGGGCGTAACATGCATCATAGCCAGTGCACATAGTAAAAGTATGCTCTCACTGTTTGAAAAACCCACACCCAAAGGCCCTATCTGTCGCAAAGTAGTAGATGTATATGATACACACTAAGTGCCAAATTTCGTGCCCTTCCTACTGTACACCAATTAAGGGCACTGAATGGTTTGGGACAGGCTCCAAGAAAATATTAAACATTTTAGACACCAAAATCCAACTGTAGGTGGCTATAGACTGAATGGTGAAAATGCTAATATGTTAAGTATGGTAGGTACATTCCATAGTTTTCAAAAACTTTTGGACGGATTCGAAAATTAGAAGATGTGAGGCAGTCTCCCAAAAGTACATAATAAATAATGCAAAGAATATGTGGTTCCATACATATTTTTTTGGAAAAAAATATTTATTTATAATGAAAATCACAAATTTATTTTAGCGAATATTCATAAATAAAAATTATTCAATTAACTTACAGTTTAGGTAAACATGATGAATTTAAAATGTAGATCAATAACAATCTTAAATGAGAAATTGCGACCGGTGCTGCTATAAAATATATTTTCATATTTATATGTGTAGTCCAGGGCAATAAACAATAAAACCAATGGTTATAAAAACACTTGTTTTATTTAATATTAAATTACTCAATCCACATTATAAACAATTCATAAAACTTATGCAATGGGATAATTTAAATGTTATGTACATAAAATTACTAATATTTGGAATTAATGATCGATTTGTATGATCTTGTGATATGATGGTGCCTTTATTCACAGTTTAAGTTATTGCATTTAAGTAAACAATATACTTGTACTTTTTTGGTATTGCTCATCAAATTTCATCAAACCAAAGGTTTGATGCTTGTACATTTTGTATGACATCAATAAAATTTGAACTTGGCGCCTTAATATCTAAAATAATCTTCATTAATTTTAACAATACAAGTAAAGAAATTGTAAACTACATTAAATTTATCGATCTAGATAAGTGTAAATTACCGACAAGAATATAAATTGAATTATTAACGGGATATTTTTAATGTGAAATTATTAAATAATTATAAGGTATTTCTAAACGGATACAAATTGTCTTTTAAGTTCATCAGTAGTAGCTTCTCCTCTTCACTTTGCTTTAGTACTTTTTTTATTGTAAAAATATCAACAATCTGGTCTTATTTAACTCTATAAGGTTCGCTTCATACATTAAGGGTTGCTTTATATAATATATTTGGGTAATAACTTAAATAACTGTATTCCCAATCTTACTTCAAATTATGCGTAAAATTTTGTAGAACCATCCTGTATAAAAAAAACACCATGCAGCACAATAAAATTTCAAATTGAACTTATTGTTTTAAACTATAAAGGTTTACAATAAGATTCGTGTCAAAAACATTTTTACTTAAACAAACAATAAGAATCATAGTGAACCTGTAATTTTGAAGAATGTTCTCAGATATTCAGCCTGTAATAAAGGTAACACTATCAACCTACTACATTAAATTTAAATTTTATAAAGCTTGCAGTAACACTTAAAACATAGCAAGCAGTAAAAAAAACATTACACTATTCTATAGCGTGAAAGCATTACTAAAAATCGTATGAAAAACTCAAGTACTTCGCACAATGATATTTAAATATCAATTATAAAACTTAAAAGTATAATATAAAATTATAATAACGTTATATTAAAATAATGTAACACAACTGCCACCTAAACTGCTCCTGCATTTAGAGCAGTTAAGCAGTGCATTTTATAGACTAATGTAATTGTATCACTTTATTATCAAAACAATAATAAAACTTACGTATTAAAGTAACTAATAAAAACGTTTAACTAATAAAAAGAAAACATTTCTTGAAGGAAACTGCACAATAAACGATTAATGTTTGTGCCACAACATTTATCGCCTTACAAACCTTATATTCTATAACTAAATCTTATCGATCTCGCAGTAGTTAGTGAGAATTTGTCGGTACCGTTTTTTCTTTAAATATAAATCTAATATCGCACATTACCTTCCACAATCATACAAATTTTGACTCTATATATTATATATTATACAAATTATAATGTCACACCTTCATGTAAAGACTAAGCCACTTTTAAAGTTATCGATACATAAATTTCCTATAAGGTAAAGGCTGACCGTAACATTTGTAAAGTTTCTAGACTCGCCTTTCAATTTGGTTAACAGCATGTATGAAGTCTCCAACATATTTAAAGAAAACTTTGAAAAAAGTTCAGTTTAAACCAGCTATTTATAGCATAAGTTATTAAATTATTTTTCATATTTTATTTAGATTCGCTTAAGTTATTGTTAGATGAATAGATTAAAAATATTAAATTGATTCACAAATTTGTTGCAAACTTTTGTGAGGTAAACTGTATTCGTCAAAACACTGACTGCTAATGATCTCGTAAAATTATTACCAAATATCTAACATCTATAAATACAAAATAAATTTAATGAATAAATAATAATAATATACAGTATGTATTGAAAAATAGCTGCGTTATATAATTATAATATTTCCAGAAATACATAAACCCAACATGAAAGTACAACACAAACAACACAACCCTTATCTATTTGACTTTAAAACCTTAAAATTAATATACCTATTTATAATAATACGATAAACGTATGACCTTTTATAATATTCTATTTCTACAATTATTTTAAAAAGACAATAAATCCTAAAATATAACATTAAACGTGTAATGTACTGACACCACATGTAACTGTGCGGTCATTAAGTTAAACAAAATCCTTTAAAATTCATTACACTATGTTCCGGTCATAAGGAAAAGTAATGTGTTAGTGTTAACACTATAAGCATGTTCAATCAAATGATTACAGAATAATTTATTTATTTATTGTTATTACGCTTGCGCATTTTCAACACATTTTTGTCGCTGTCTACAGCGTCCACAATAGGGTCATTTGGCAAGTGATTTTTAATGAGCTGCCAAAACGCAACACCTTCGTATTTTTATAAAAACAATGACACATTAAAATTGACTCCCAGCAAGTCATAACCGGATTTTACTATTTTCAATAAAGTACCATTGTGTATCTATTATAACTTTTGATTGTACGAAGTACAAACTTGTTAAACCTATCAAAACGCATTAATTTTGTTGTTGCGTATATATTACATGAAGTACTTCAGTACAGCGTGCGCAACTTGCGTCAGATTAGCGTCACCTTCGAACCTATGCCGATACATAAGCAAAAATTACGCGGATGTTACAAAGTTATTATGTTTCTCTTAATTCAATATAATTATAATTACGTACGTAACAGAATTATTTATATTACCTTTTGTAAATAACTTAGCTACACAAAAACATGTCACGTAAAAATAAAAAAATGTACTTTCGAAATTTAAGAGCTCTTCAAAACATGTGAGGCAACATTGCAATTAACTTTTTCCCCATGCACGTGTAAAATACTGCACGCCGCTGCTCACTGGCTCAATATCCACACGGACCTCAACTTAAAATGCTCAGAGATATAATGCGTAAAAGTTTCTATTTCAAAACGTGGCAATGAATTTTAAAGGCAAATACATTTACTGCCAAAAATCAGTCTCGTTTAATAACTGCTAACGAGAGATAAAGAAGATATTATACAAAGACACTTAAAATTATTCAATCAGTGCATGTGGCATTCAAACCTTACGGTAGCCTAATAAGCTGATAATAAAAAAATATACGTATTTGGTGACATTAAATTAAACAGCGAAATAGGTTCACTGAGAATAATTTACAAAATTAATTGTTAAATGTGTACTTAACACTAGTTCCATAAATAATAAAAAAGCCTTACGCTTTTTCTATCAAAATAACATATTTTTATACTTCTCTCATCTATTGCTACGTAGGCTTAACATCTAAACTATACTAACAATTGATTGATTGATTGATTTTTGTCAAAAACAGAAAATGTCTTGACAATTACGACATTCTATAAATTATTTCTTATATCTTATTAGTATACATCTTCATATTTTCGATTCACATTTATGAAACACAAATACATTTTTAGTCCGCTATAATAGTTCAATTGCCGTAAAATTTTCTTGTAAATTGTCCTTTTCGCTGGACAAGTATTTAGATGTCGCTTATGGGAAAAATACGGACGGTATTTTTCCCAAACAGTTTATCGACATCGATACAGTGAACTATAAAACGGTCTTTGTCTATGAATGTATGTACTTTTTCATAAAATAGGTGAAACACGACGTACTGAATAGCCTGTATTGCTTCTGTAGGTATTGATAATACTCTGTGTCTAACCTACAAAATTGAACGTTAATTGTACTACGTTTAACTATAACAATTATGATTGCGGCCTTTAGCCTACTTGCCTCATAAAGTTAAAATTTTTAATGCCACGGGTATCTCAATAAAGGGGAATGAATCGACAAAAACTGTACTCATTTTCTTATCTGTATGCTAGAAATATAAAAAAGTTACACAAAAGGTACGAAATCTACGTGATTATCAAAATATCGCAAATATTACATACAGACTACTGCAATAATTATATACAGATTCCAAATATCTTAATACCGAAAACTTTAGACCCGAACAAGTACGAAAATAGGTGCACAAATATTTATATCTTTAATATTCTTTCTCTCGACTTACCCTAAAATACTAAACACGCTCTGTTCGTCATAAATAAAACTAAAAATATATTTTAAAATACTACAAAGACTAGCATAGCCATCGAAGTCATCAAAGAGAGAAATATTGGGACAACGGCATTCGAACGGCAAGTTAACAAAATCGGTCAACACCCGTTCGCAATAATACTCTCTTTAGCGAGCCCGTGACTGTCGCCGATTCGTGCCAATTACTTACGACACTGAATTTTGCAATAGAATCCAATTTTAAATAATTCAATCACAATTTGACAGCCAAAACAGATAACAATATTTTATAACAATTTAAAAGTACTAAACTCAGTTTAACGAAGGCTAAAATTCCCTTAAGAGTTAACCTTGTTAATTGTTTCCTAAACCAATGTTTCGCAACCATATTTCCTACAACAAGGCTGACTACAAAGTAGAGAAGTTAATGTAAACTCCAGGAGGGAGAGAAAACTAAATAAATCGTATAACAATTGCGTAGTAGCTGCAAGGACGTCATTACTAATGCTTATAAAATAACACAAATATAACTGCAAATTACAAACAATCGAAAAGTACAACAACGCTTGCGATTTTCTTATATCACAGAAAATACACTTTAAATACAAAAAGTTACGGTGCACTCCAAACATTCTGTTACAGTTTTGATAATGTTCAATAAACAAAATCAAAATCTTAACAAAAGTTAATAACTACATACTTGGTAACGAACAAAAATATCACTACAACATCAAGTCCTTAGAACATATTAGTATAATAATAAATGCTCCATTCTGATATAAGTGGAATATAATCTAAGAGGTAGAATCAGGCGACGGCGGAGGGTCGCGCGGAGATCTCGTCTCGCGGGCTCCCACCTTAAACAAACACACTTCTGTTTAAGTTATGTTATGTAAGTTATATATATACTTAAATAGAACGAGTATGCTCTAGGCCTGTCTTGGTACAGAGAAAAAGAGACTGATAAGTAATAATCAGGGATAAATATATGGATGTAATATTTGTAAAATGAACGCAAATTAACTTCGATATCATTGTCATCTATCAAAGGGAAAATACAAAAAAATAGGTTGTTTGAGACAAAACAAAGGAACTATGATAGAATTTATGTTTACCGCCCATTAATTAAATATTTATTAGTTTAGTTCAATTTAAAACAATGTATGAATATAATAATAAATAATTAAATTTATCATCAGGGATCTGGTAATATATTTCAATAACAAAATAATTATGTTTACTTTCACCCCATGTCACTCGTAACAATAACTTATTTATCGATAATACTGATAAATGGAACAGCACAGATTAAAACACCCAATACAATATTTATAACAAGAAGATTTGCTTAATAATGGATTACCGATTAGCTTGTCTGCATATTACGATCCTAGTATATTGCAAGTGAACAAATCATAGACAGTTACTTGTGTTGGAAATAGAACATTATAAAAGTGTAACAGTTTGAATTGATTTAGTATGCACCCTACTAAGTAAGTAAACATAACTACATTTGTAAGAATAGATGGTAGGCCGCCGTCTTGGGAAGTTCCACCGTCACACACAATTCTACCGTGAACGAATTTATTGTGTTTCGAAATGAGGGCGTGGTTGTCGGAGTTCACTAAATACGAGGCGATCTTCTTAGTCCTCGGTAGCAGCAACGCATTTATTTGATCACAGAAGAATTGGGAGTGGCGCCACCGCCACCACCACCTCCACCACCAAGTACCACTACTTCCCCGGGCGGCAGCTTGCCAACTATCAAAATAAGAGCGTACCATTACAACTTGATGTGATCCGCAGTACCGATGTTGGCAAGGGTTTTCTTTATGCGCAGTGCGGTCAGCCGGGCCGCTGGGTTCTGGTACCAGCACTCCTTCATCACCTTTGATATCGCAGACAGAACCTGTGGAAAATAAATGATATTTTAAAATAATAAATAAATAAAAATTTCTCATATCATTATCATGAAAAAAAAAATTTTTTTAGTTTTAGAACAAAAGACTAATTTTTTTATCATATTCGTAGCCAACTGCGAAAAGCGCGCGTGGACAGCTTTTGACAGCCAGACACGTTAAGCCCAGGCTTGCCATTATCGTTAAGATAACAGTTATTACTAACTCGTATCTATATACCAATCTGTAATGGAGTTAAATTTATAGACATTAAGGAAGTTTTCTTTAACTAGCTCGTGAAAATGTAATGTAAATGTAATTCATATAATATTCATACGTAATAGAATTATTCATATAATATGGCCGTATGTCTTCATAATACGCTATATATAGGTATATAAAATGTTAAGTTGAAATGTAGATGACAACGCACATCAATATACATATAAGGCTGATATGTTGTAGAATTACCAACGTAATCGCCAGACGTCAAAAATTAGCCAAGTAAAAAGCCCCAACGCTCTTTTTACGTGCTTTATATAGCTTGACTTGTATGTACACATGTGTCTATCTATCTATCTACCTGTCTATGTATGAATGTAACGGAATCTTTGAATTACATTTTAATCAGGACGCTTGTCTAGAATTAAACTATTAATTTTTTGACTGTCGTTAAGTGTATGTAAATACCCTGTAATGAATAAAAACAAATTCATTTCATCAACTTCCGAATGTCCAAATCGTGTTAAATTTTGAATAAATATAAAGAAAAAATAAATTACAGTTTAAAAAGAGCGTAAGTTGCTTTCAACAACTGATATCCAGAACCTCACGGTTTTATTTTAAACTGTAATCAATGTTTTAGTTCATATAGAAACATGCGAAAGCACGTTTTTGGATTTTTTAAACTACAATTTATTTTGCTCACGTAGCATTCGAACGGTTTCCAATCTTCTAGCAACCAAAAATATGAAAAGATTAAACTTACCCCGTCGGAATGCCATCTGTTGGGTACGTTGGGCCGTCGCTTCTCTATGCACACGACGCGGCGCATGTCGTCGAGCGCGGGGTCCGGCGGCACGCAGTCGTAGTAGGGCGGCTGGTAGTCGTCGGGCATGACGCCGCAGCGGCGCGCCATCTCCCACAGCACCAGCCCGAACGAGTATACGTCCGAACGCTTGTAGGGGTCGAACTGCCGCACGTCCATGCTGTCGTCCAGCACCTTCGCGTCAAACGTACACATTTTAATATCATTCGATATCGTGTAGATACAGGAATTCGAATTGAATCGTACATATAATGCATATACACCTTTTTAAAATATATGTATAAAATATATTGTGGTCAATTAAATTAATAAATAAATAAATAAAAATATCGAGTAAAAAGCATTGCAGCGCTTCGGCAATGTTTGCGAACATTTGCGTAAATGATTTCTACGCTATCGTGCGCAAACGTGTTGCTTCCATGATGAGGGTACTCGTGAATAGTACTAACGCCGCCCTCAGCACATTGGACCGGCCTCTCTGGAGGTGCTGGATCGGTGTGCACAGCTTTAATTAAGTCAGGTTAATTTAAGTTTAGGTGTTCCTGCGCGTACCGCAAGGAGTGGATGGAGGAACTCCAGCTCCATCCCTTAAAGAAGTGGCTCTTTTGAGGGCCCACGCTATTGGGATTGCGGAAGAATACGAACGCGTATCTGTAGACCCGACAAAAAGCGTAGAGAGAGTAACATCGTGGGGTTTTAGCCGGTTGGAGTCCGGCATAACCTTTCTATCACCCCCGTGAAAGAGTATCCATGATGGATTTGGATATTCCAGGATGGGAAGTTTAGATTTAAGTTAGGTTAAGGTTAGGTTCAATTGTAAAAAATGTAAGTACTAACAAGAAAAATTGTTACTAACATATCTATAGGCAACATTCTTGAAATAAAGGTTATTATTATTATTAAAAATGAGAAATGTCGATCTAAAACTTATTTTCTCAGAATGTCACTTTCGAGAATTATCTACTCTATTCGACAAAGGACATGATGGAGACATTTATAATAGAGATTTAAAAGTTCATGTCAAAGTGACATTATCTCTACGATGCTAGAATCGGCCTCCCGCACCTACCTACCTATATGTGTACTGTACGATGACTCACTACATCGTATCACATTAAGTCTAGACTCGAAACACGTTATCTCGTATTTTTAGATGTAAATATTATTAAGCGAGTGTTTGTGGCGAGGAAATCAGCACGCCTGTCAGTGTTTTTAAGGTATGCAGATCGGAGCCCACCAACCCACGTCTAGCCAGAGTATACTCCAAACCCCTGTGATGTCTTATAATTAAACCAGAATGTAGCAAGACGGAAGGGGATGACAATGACTACAATTACAAAGTAACTTGTTCATTCGTCCTCGCATGTGCTTGATAGCAGCCGTCGTATGCAACTAACATAATATTATTTAATAAATATAAAAAAGCCAAAATCTATATTTAAGCGCAATTTGTTAAATAAAATTATAAGTGAATACCAAAGCTGTTGACAGTCTATTAAGTACGCATTTCTGCCACGGTGTGCGCTGCTATCGTAAAATATACCCCCACGTTGCACTTTGCAAATACGTAATATATTTCATGTTAATATGTTATAATAATTATCATAGGACGCGTCTTGAGTTCATATGATAACACTAAACTTGCAATTGTCAGAAGTAGGTATTCGCAGTAAATCATAAAGGACATTACTATCTATTATTTAACTCCGATACCTCTGCAATGTCCAGAGAGACGCAAGTATTAGGTATAACTCTGTTGCCACTGGGTAATTTCACAACTATCTTACTTACAACCAGTCATTAGACAAATACAAACTACTAGCTCACGAACAAAGGCGTATGTATAATAAGAATCATTATTACTATATCATTTGTCACAACAAATACGATTGCAATCTTATAATGAATCAAATATCCTGTTAATACCTACTAGAGCCCATTGCTGTATACTAAACTCTTTTTTACTTCTAAATGCCGCATTAACGCAAGTAAACAACCGTTGTATCGATTAGTAGAATCTTCATATAACAATTTATTTAATTCTAGACAAGCGCCCTAATCAATTTTAAAGATAAATAATTGACAACATAATACTTTTTATTCATATAAGTATCATTTGTTGTTGAAAAATTGTTTAAACGTACCAGTATTTATGTAATATTTGTTAAGACGACTTATACGATTAGGACAGTGGGTATTATGTGATAAACGGTGCTGGTAGCACATTTAAGTTATGAAATTAGACATATGTAGGGACGTAGATTTATATCAGGATCTAAATTGTTACTGTGTCTTTTATGAAATAAATAGAAAGCAAGAGAGGAGTACATAATTGTAGATCAGGACATATTTTCATATTAATAACAATATTCGAAACTGAACTACTTCATTATATGTAAAACTAGTGTTCTAGTGTTAGGTAGTGAGTTTAAAGAAATTCCTGTGTAATTTTTTATAATAATGAAGAGGAATATCTCTCTCACTTTAATTTCTTTTTTTGCACCACAAGGTTATGTACATCTGTATAACAACAAGTAATTAACAGACTCATGTCTGGCGAAGCCTACGAAAACGTGTATTTAAGTAAATATAAAATAAAATTGTACCTCTGGAGCCATATACCGCTTGGTGCCAACGCGATGATTGGAGGGCACGTCGACGGAATCGCTGGCGACGTTATGCCGTACGG
>DWNH01001101.1:0-12156 GCA_018249895.1 Tiana niger
CGACATCGGTGTAGGGGTAGAATACCCTGGGGGTGGGTTCGGCTCAGGTTTTTAGTCGGTTGGAGCCTGACATAACCTCCGTCGGCCCCGTGGCGAAAGGTACTCGTCCCGAGTTTTCCTGACGTAAAAAAAAAAAAGTTAACCGGCTAATAACACCTATAGATCATTATCTATATTTTATCCATATATATATTTTATCTTGAATTTGGATCAATATCCAAAATAATTGAAGTTGTTTCATAAACAACAAGGTTTTTGTATACACTTAATCAGAAAATCAGACAAATCAATTAGTTCATCGGCTTTAGGCGTCTTTTTGTTACGATAGACCGGGGAAAAATACTGGCGAAGCTGAAGAGAAAAAACCAACGTACAAAAATCTCAACAACAATTCTCTACAACACAGTCCTGTACTACCGATGTCCAAATTAAGCTAGATTCTATAGAGTTCTAGACGTGTTATTACTTGTTAGACATCCTTACTTTTCTATTTGAAACGCCAGGATTCGATCGTAATAACTACACTCTTTAATAATTAATTAGGATGATCCTACTTATTGTAGACTTATTAGCTTACTACTACGATGCTAGTGGTAAGCTAGTATGATAAGTATAAGTATGCAGTAGAAGGATGTATGTATGTATATAAGTTTGCAATGTACTATCGTTGGAAATACGTTGGGCATTTTTGTAGATCAAGATCGATAAGAGCTTGACGCCAAGGCGATAACCAATAATCCCGAGATAATTCTTTAACCACCGTATATCTATTTCACCTCCTGTTCTCATTCGAGTTCCGGGACGTTATCTTCGGCGAAATGAGTAACGATCATTTTTTTTATATAAGAGGACTGGCAAACAGGCATACGGGCCACCTGATGGTAAGTGATCACCGTCGCCTATGAACATTTGCAACACCAGAGGGGTTGCCCTTGCGTTGCCAGCCTTCAAGGACTCTTTTAAAATACATATTATATAAATATTTTGAATAATTTTACAGCAAACAGAAAATAGACGAAGATTGGCCTTCTCCATACCCTTTATTTCTGCAACGATTATAGATGTCTATGGGTTGCAGTGACTACTCAATACCAGGGGGCCTGCATGCTCGTTTGCTACTTTTATTCAACAAACAAAAGTTTGTTCTTGGGTTTTATTTTATTGTTACTACTCGTGCGACTTAATTACGTCAGCTTTTGTTGTTCCTCGCACCGACCGCGCTAAGTACTTTCATCTCGACGCTCCGTTAAGTGGATATTTTAGTTACCACAAACAAGTTTGGCTTAGATTAAAAAAACATGATAGATTCGTCGTACGAAACCCCTTCCACGCGACTTCAAATCAGACTTGTCCAGTGTTTTGTACGGAATACATTTCAATCAAAGTCAGACATTTTCATTAACAAATCTTTGTAATAAAATCAATTTATTGTTGGAAGTTATTTTTACCTACCTATTTTATAAGCAGTTATTTTCTAACCAGAAATACTTTATAGTTATTGATATTTGTTTATATTATCATATAAACATATGTTAATTAACTGGCAAGATTGCTTGGACGGATTGTTGACTATATTAAATCAAATAACAACTTTAGAATAAATATACTACTAATTCACAACAGCGTCGAATGCAAAAGCCCACCCTAAAATAAACACATTATCCGTACAAAGTAGGTACGCGGCAAGTTCGACGTACTCATGTCGCCTTGGTGACACTGAGTCATTTGTTAGAACAGCAATAAGGCGAAAGATTAGCACCCGTCGGAATATTCGCGACAAACTTCCCAATAAGCGGCCGCCTTCCGGTACACAGCATCACTTTACAAGAGTAATGATGCTTAATTTTAATGACGCGTCGTCGACCAACGTCACCCGCGACGTCCCGCCCACCGCCAGTCCTCGCGCGTGACCAGAATCACCAACTGCTTCATATTGGAAGACGCCGCCACCTCCGCCGAAAGTCTGACGATAAATTTAGTTATTACTTGTGAAAATAGACGGAAGGAGATCGCTAACTTGTCCTCGTGAGGAGATAATGGATCATTCCAGCGGAGCCTGTTTTAGTCGTTTCGAAAAAGGTCTCGTTAAAAGCCCCTTTATGTGCGGAGTTTGGATTGCGCTTAATATGTTTCGGCTTAGTTTACGTAAAATTGTTGAAGAATTGGGACATTTCTGTTTTTAGCTAAGTCTTTGATGGGCTAACTTTATCAGTTAAAATTTATTAGGAAAAAAGTGCGCGTAGGCCTGCAGTGCTCGTATATTGTGACCGACACAAAAAGATGAATAACATCGGTTAACCCGATCGAAAGTTGAATGTATGACTGCTACTTTTACTGCTCCTGTATTTTCGGATGATTCGTCTGGCTGTTGTTTTCTATGATCACATGAAACTAAGTTTTACGACTATACATATATAATGGGGTTTACGAACACATGATTTGAAATTAGCATGGCCATCCTTCTATGCTGTGCTAGATAGTTATGCTATGTTAAGCATAATTTTAATATTTTTTTATTTTCAGTGATAACCAGACCAATGACGACAAAGTCGTGCGATCAATAAATAAATAATAAAAATAAAAATAAAAATAAAAATATTTTATTGACAAACACGTTCACAGTTACATGTCGCAAGGGCCCTGTACTGGGTTCTAGACCTGTGTTACAGGTGCCCCGCTCATCCACCGAGACAAGAGACAGTGTTTACAAATTTTTGCATAAGTATACATTTAAAAACATTTATAAATCTTTTGTGTATATGTGAAGGTGTGTGTGTGCGTGTGTGCGTGAGCGCGTGTGCGCGTGAGTGTGTGTGCGCGTGAGCGTGTGTGCGCGTGCGTGCAAGTGAGTGAGAGAGTGTGTGTGTGTGTGTGTGTGTGTGTATGAGAGTGTGTAAATGTGTGTGTGAGTGTAAGTGTGTGTGCGCGCGTGCGTGTACGTGTGTATGTGTGTGTCTAGTGCTATATGGGCGACAAGTTAACAAGTCGCTCTGTTTCTTCATAGTTTAAATCTATTAAATATTTTGTAATTGAGCGTTTTATTTCAATTCTGGTTTGATGATAGATGTTAAGTTTTTTATTGATTTTATTGTATAGCAATTTATGGAGTAATTGTTACCAAAGACCTTATTAATAGTACACATTATTTGTAGTATAATAAGCTAATAAAAAATTATAATAACACACATAAATATTTCTTATTTTAATTCCAGTAAACATTAAACAAACATAAGTTATAACTATAAATATAGGAAAGTAATGATATTACAATCTTTTGATTACAACTGCCTGTGGAAAATCGTTAAACTAGCTATAATGCAAAAAATGTATTCCTAAATCAATTCGTTAAATGAATTTCATAAATAAAATCGACAGTCTATTACTTATAACGAATTCTAGTTATATATTGTAAATAAAATTCTCTACACCGATGTGGTTGTTTATAGTTATTACTTTTTCAGTTACTTATTCCTTTTTTAATTCTTCAATAACATTACACATCAGGTGCAATTCACGCTCGTTTGCATTCATACCACCACAAAAACCCTTCGCATCATCATAATGCCGTGTCACATTTCTCTTCACAATACCATCAATTTCAGAAACAACTTTGCATTTTTCATTGCGCTATTAAGATTGACAAATGGGAAGCTATTAAGCCAGTTCCAGATACACTCGGTCATGGAGCACAATTGTTTGATATATTCACAATAGTCGACAATTGAGAGTAAGCGATACAAAGCCGTGCATGATAAATGGCCGCCGACCGCCATACATCAGAGCCGACCCATATCGCCTAATGATGAATAATTAACATCGTTTGTTTTAGCTATCTCACTCTCTTTGTACTATTCTGCGTACTTGTCTGGAGTTTTAATTAGATACACTTAAAAGGGTTTTGTTAACTTTACTATAATATTTGTCCTTGAAAGATTTATTGATTGAGGTTTCTTCGGCACAATTTTTGTAAAAATGTTTGCAATTGTAACTAGTAGTTTTTTTTTTCAACTTGTAATCGTAACGTTTAACTTCCCACTAGTCTATATTATAATAAAACTCAGGAAAAATAAGTATTTACTGTTTTTAAACTATCATCTAGATGGGGCTGTACAATTTGCTAAATAGCACTCGAAATCCGTCGATGAAATAATTCTATTCCATGGGTTTCAGTGACCACTTAACACCAAGTAACCTGTATGCTCGTTTGTGATTAAAATTAAAGTTTAAGTTAAAATAGTTTTCAACAATTTATTACATCAATCAATCAACATTTTATTTGTCAACAATTATGTAATGTACAAAACTCATTAGACCAATAACTGTGTGTCATGTCAACGTAAAAATGTAAATAGATCAATACGTCAAATATCAATGTCAGTAAGAACATTTAAGGTCTATTATAAATATAAAAGAATCATTACATTAAAACGTAACGTCTATCATTGAAGTGTCTAAAAGTGTACTGATACACACGATTACGAATAAATCATCTTGCTTAAACATTTGATAAACAAAAGAGATTGCTTAAGATCCAAGGTTTTGACTGGCGGAATTTATTAACCAAATTACTCAAAGACAATGGGGAATATTTAGAAGCGGCGGAGACAAATTGTCCGCGGCATTGTGTAGATAAACACGTTCTAGGGGAAAAATTACGACAAGTGCTTCAGTAATAAGCTGAGAGCGTAATTATGCGAATATATCACACCTATTGCGATAGACGCATATCGCTTTCATTAAGACGCGAGTAGTCTGAGCTGTCAGATGAAACATTAAGAGATTATATTTCATTAGTAAAGGTTGCATCTTTGACTTACGGGTAGAAATCTTTTGTAGGAAAATAAACTCTTAAAAGTTAAATTACATATTACTTAACCCTATTATTTTTCTATATATTTAGGGTTTAATCAAATCTATAATAACGCTAATAACAATAACGCTGTTACGAAAAATAAAGTGACGCATTAGAGCATGGTCGAATTTCGACCAATGGACCATCACTAGTTTTCATAAGTAACTATGTTAATTCTTTTTCATCATTAAAACTAAACTGTAATACAGCAGTAACAAATTTGTTCCAGAACCAAACATGCATATCAGCTAGTGTAATACGAAACACGATAAGAACATAGTACATCCGAGTTAAAATTGGTCAAAATCTCTAAAGAATTATTAACTTTTAAAATAAAATTTTACATTGTCAGTTTAAAGTCAATAATTTAGAAACCCTCATCGCTCACTGGCAGTCCATCAAACCATGCATCGTTCTCTTCACACACAGCTGCAAGGTAACCTTCAGTCGCAGGAAATTACCAAACAATACATCTCCCCGCTAGTCACTTGCGCTGTAACAGACGGGAGTAATCCTTCATTCTTGATGGATCGTAATGAATTGTTCTATGCACTTTCAAGTTTGCCAGATAAATGTGAAATTAGATCGGTTGCTTATACACTTTATCAACTTATCTTTGACATTATTGTAGCACGGAGAAATGTTAATGTTACGGCATTTAAATGTTAACATTTAATGATATCTGTGAGGTTATTAATATCTGCGCTAGCTTCCTATTTGTACTTTCAAATATTTCTTTGTCAAACTGGATATGAAGAATATCAGTGATTTGATATATTTTATGATGATAGATGAATGATGATAAATGAAGTTAGATTCTGATGGCTGTTTTAAGTTTATGTACCTATATCTAATCGGATATTTTCGAAAAATGCCCAAGGTTACGTAGTGTTCAAAGTAACACAATGAAGTTTTCTTTAAATATACTATGTATACCCATATTTGTGCTAATAAATAACTTTGTCTATGTCTTTGTTATTAAACGTTTCGTGAATGGCACTATTCCTGATAAATAAAGTACGAGTAGTTTTCAACGTGACCGAGGTTCTTCATTATGAGCTGCCGCCTTTATGGCGGTAAGTAGGTATTTTATTTAAAACCCATACTTGTCAAAAACGTTGTCTCTACATTCAAAACTTCAATGAGGGCATTGTATTTATCGTCTGTTTGTAGGTTGACAATACACCGTCAGTATAATATATGTAGTTAAAAAAAATCCAATTTCTTCTTGGACGGAGTCGCAAACATTTCTCCACCCATGGTACCTTTTATATAGTACATTACGGTACATTACGCTTTATGAACTACTCAAATTCAATGAGCTTGAAACATAAGACTATTAGCTACAGGCACGTATAACCAAAATATACTTATCCACATAAGCACTACGCAGCGAATCGTTAAATAACTTACGATAGGCCCAACAACGCTCATGCATTGAGATCGTTAAAGTTCCGATTATGATTAAAATCGAATAGAATCCCGTACTGATAGTAATTTTAACCACTAAGACATTCTATAAAATCTCTATTACAAAGGGCATAAGGTTCAAGATCAACTCCTCTACGAGTCTTGAGCGAAGCAACAGCTAGAATAAGTGGATGATACTCAAGATCAAGCCATGTCGACCGGCGCCGCAATGAATGCCGACATCAAGACATCGGTTTACGCTCGAAACAAAGCAAAATCAGCTTTAACAACAAGTAATAGAGATCAACGTGATAGTATTGTTAAAATAGTAGCCCGTAAACAGAGCCGACAGCCGTCAATCAGAAGCTAAAAACCGGTAGCCGCAAAGTCAGACGTTAAAGAATAGAAAAGTTGTAGAGTTGCATCAAGACTGGTTTATAATATTAATAATGACTTTTGAACATATAGGCAAGTAGGTAGGACCTATTTATGTTATTATTGCTGTTGAATTTCATAACGTAGTTCAAAGCTATATCTGTTACATTATTATAATAAGTTAAAATACATTTTTAAATAAATATTACACATTAACTCACTCCATATTTGATTATTAGTCTCAAAGAAGAAAATGAAATTATCATTAAATTACTAACGATAAATTACAAAATAATATAACTAATATATTTAAAATTATTGCAGCGGATGTACATTAAATGCAAGGCCAATAAATGAATGGTTAACACGTCGAAGTTCAAACAATCAATCAAAAAGCTGTCAATTACAAATCAACAACAATTGACCTTTGAAATAAGGATCAGTAACTTCGTGACTCTAATACGATATTGCTATAAACAGTTAGTTCAAGTCACGTTGGTTCCGTATAAACCAACACCTGTTCTGAGCACCGATTAATCAATGTAGGTACTGTATCAATATAATATATTTTTGTTACATATTATGTTATTATGTTTATAATACAGAGGAATTATGTGTGTTTGGGGTTTAAACTATAACTTTAGTATTAAGACTATATATAATAAATATAGGCGTTAAATTTCTGGATAATACTTTTTGTCACATAATCATGTTTTGAAGAATATCTCACTAAACTACAAAATAAATAATAACGCGAATTTGCAGTCCTTAGCAAGAATTATTAGTGATTACTGGTATTATTTCTGAAGAGGAACTGGAATCATTTTACAATCACGACTTATTATTATAAAATTTATGAAGGATTAATAATATTGAAACATCGAATATAATACAGACGAAGCCACAGGTATGAGCTAGTCAGATATAACTAGAAAACGGAAAGCATAAATCAATCAAACGGTCATACGGCAAGCAACGTGAATGTAATGCGAATCGCTGGAAGAGATGACATAAATAACAAACTGATTGATCTCTTGGCGTGGAGGCGGAATTTGAATCGCTTCCTTCATTGATTATAGACGATTGACTGAATCAGCTTTTGCATACAAGAAGGGATTACAATGATAATGTGAATATGAATATGGATAAAATTAGATGCAATGGCTAAAATAAATAAATAAATACGAGCTATGTGGGTAAGGTCATATTTTATCTCAAAGCAATGGTTGCTTTGTACCTACAATTATTTGAAAAGATTAAATGGTCGTACGAAATTAAAGTGTAAGATATTGTCTTCGACATAACAAAAAGAATGTAACTCGTTTCTGCAAACCACAACTCATGCGCTCAAAATTGAACAAGAGTATACAATATTTCAATATTTCCGAACAATAGTCTTAGGCTATTGAAATCAAAGATTAAGACGCAACAAAGCGATTCGAAATTTATTTCCATGCATACTCTAAAGATTTCGGTAGGCGCGCTCATTTTATTCATCGCAGCGGCACATCTTGACAGCCAGAGAGGATTATACGTAACGCCGGGCAAAACAAGAAGGTCCCAAATAAATTATGGTTGAGAACAAACAAAAAACTGCTGCCACACCTCAAAGATAGAATAACAATAACACGGTTTCTAAGCTTTCCGAACATAATGAAAATAATACAAGAGCGTTCAAAGGGACCGCTAAAGACGAAATTTGACCGCTCCGTAAACATCCAAGGGATTAAGTTTGGATAATAGAGGGTCCATACCAAAAATATACGTTCAAAATTATTTTTTATGTTTCCTGTTTCAATTAGCCATTCGTTACTGTTGTTTGCTGAACTGTTAACGTCGGCTGTCAAATAATAATTTGTAGATGCCGGTGGCGAAGTAATTTTGAAAATAACAGCTTTGTCTCGCCATTTAATCGCTTTGTGTGGTTTTCTTTGATCTCGTATATTGCTTTTTGTGTAATTTGCGTCCATAAATTAAGTGTTGGTAATTGTTGCGTGTTCTGGTTTTTTGTTATCGGATCCTAAATTCGGTATTTTAATTTTTTTAATCTGTAAAAATCTACTGGATTTTAAATAATTTTCCTTTTCGTTTCAAATGGTAATTAACGAATATATTTTATTTCTTTCATGTGACTTATTTTACTAAAATTGATATTTTTATCGGGTTGAAATATTTTCTATAATTGTTTGGTTCAGTTCAATTACACCGTTGAAAGTTTTTCTGTTTAAATTTGAAGTGAATTTTGTTATGATAACTTATTTGAATATTTATGTCGAATTTAATAAAGTTTAAATTTGTAAAGCTCTCTTCCCACCCCTGCTTATAAATTGCCTTTACGTTTGACGCGCCGCATCTAATCTTCACGAACATATCTAATAATATATCTGCCTCCGTCTTATTGACTACACCCATTGTAGTACTACAATGGGAATTAAATATCTCATTGTTATCCTCTAAGTCTTTATGAATGATGAAATTAGACATATCTATCGCTTAATCGGAGCTGTAATTTTTACTAGTTTTTTAATTGTTACTAGATAAAATACCCACTTTAAGTTAATAATATAGATTATTAAATTGTAACATTGATTCTGTGGAGAAATGGTTAAAATAGATCGTAAAGGGTTCTATAAATATAACATATTTTTACGACGTTTTCTATGTTTGTACCTATATTATGCGAAAGTAAAATCACGAAATTATAACGGCTTCGAAAACGGAGGATCAAAATTGAACAGTAAAAGTCTGTGACTGAGTTATGGTAAGGTATGTGGTAATTATAGACTAAGAAACTGCTTTATTATAGTCAGAGACACTGATTTATACTGATACTTTTTAAGATATACGGTTTACCGTGAGTCGTCAATGATAAAATTATATGTATATACCTAGTAACATACCCACAAATATTACCACTGTTCTAATGTTAGAACTGTTCCTACTGTAAAGCAAACTTATACTGTATTTCAGATGGTTAGGAGAGGTGACGCAATTCAACTCAAAACAAGAGAAAAACCTCAAAAGGTTGAGGCTCTTGAAGTTAAATGTACATATGTTACGCGCTTGGAAGCTCGTTTGCCACTTGTTTTAAAACAAAAAACAACTATTGTTGTACCTTGTTCTGGAATATCGAGTAGGTGTCCACGATCGGAAGATAAAGCCGGAAGAGCCGGACAAGAGGAATTTTAAATATCATAGCAAATTAACAAGTGGACGAGTCACAATGATGGAGCAGTCTTAACCTTCTTATTTAATCTAAATTTATATTCAATGCTTGTGCTGTAGGAATTATGAATGCTCGTTTGTTTCTTTTATTAAATAAAATTCAACTAATACAATATAATACAAAGAAATACACGCCCTCAGAATCCCGCAACATCAACCCAACTGTTGATCTGTATCGTGGCTACAATGTTACCACGAGACTGGCGGAACATAGCGGTATAGTTTTTAATTTTTTTAATTTATAGCGTAACACCCGCTGTGTTATGGTTTGCGCGATACCATTTTTAGGTTGATTTACATTTCTTTGTCTACTACTGTATACAAAGTAAAGTAATTTCAATAGTAACGTTTACGAGTAATGTACACTTTGTACATTACTGTGAAATATGAACAAGAATGAATTTCGTATGGATATTCTATTCTTCAAAAGTTATGGGTGTTTTAGTTGAAAGTTACGACTTTTACAAAGTGCGTATTGTGTTTTAAATTGACGTTTGCGAAATTCGCTTTCAATTCAATGCGAAAAACGCTATAAAACGTACGAACATAACTGTCAGTCCATCTTTACGAAACAGCCAGCCTTCAAGCTGCATTTCAATCTGGGACAGACAGACGGACGGACACAATTATACTCTGCTATAAATCGCACTGTCTATTTACCATATTTCTACTTAGTATCACAAATAATGAAAAATCAACCTTAAAGTAACCGCATTAAATTTTAAAATACATTTTCAGTCGTAAGGATCTTTAAGATATTCAGACGTCTTGTAACCACAATCTAAATGAAACTCTCGTTCACAAATCACAAGGTCTAAACTTGAATGGTGCAATATAGTTAAGGACTTATAAATGACGCAACGATCTATTGCAATAGCGACTCTACTACTCAGACGTAAAATATAATTTTGTTTGCGCTATTTTGACAATTTAAATTCAGGATTTGCATTCGGCAGATTGACAGACGTCAATACGTTACTGCAGCGGCATGTGAATGTAAATCGTCTATGAGATGCCCGTTTTGAGGTTAAGGTTTGATACTCACTAATGGACGTGACTTATATGGTATACATTTACAACCTATTCTCCTGTTGGAAAGTAATGATTGCGTTTCCTTCAAAAAAGTGTACCTAATGAAGGCGAACTTCTAAGTCACCAGAAGTAACGACCATCTTAGTGATCAGAAAGTACAAAGTTGTGCGCACAACCCGTCACAGAATAACGTTTACAGCACAGACACAAAATTTTGTATTCACATTCAATTATGATAGCCTATTTTGAACTCTGCCTAGGATAGTGCCCTTGGGTTATACTTATAATTAATTTGTCAGTAGCATTGTTTCGCAAAATGTCATGTAAAAGAAATGTTGCGAAATCAAATCCAAAATGTTCAACAAGCAATAAAAGAAAGTAATAGCAAAAAATATTTTAAATACATGCTATTGTTTAAAAACACTGGGAAGAAGTAAATAAACTTTAAAATTAATAAAACTCATTAATTTTTTACAAAACCCTACTTTATATAATATAAAAATTATCCCATATTCTCTCCTGAAACTTTTATATTACTAAGAAAGTCTTATAAACATAACTTTACCTGTTTTATAGTGATTAAAATATAATCGAATAATTAAAATCTATAATTTAAGTCCTGAAAATTTTGTTGCTGAAATTCAAAACGTAGTTTCTTTTGTATATTAGAATATGTACATATAATATTGAGCTTCAGTCTACGTATTTTTGGTGTACAATAAAAGTTGAAGAATATTTTTAGCGCCGGTATCACGTTATATATCAGATTACTGTTTCAACTCAACAGTGCAGAATATAAATGATGATGATCTCGTCCGATAACTTGTTTCTAGCTTTATCAGTCAATGAGATGCCGCTTTGAGGTTAAGGTTGTGGTTTTTTTGGATGCCTTTGTCCTAAGTAACGGTTTGAGAGAACTAGGACATAAATAAAATAAGTCACTATGTAAATTGTTAGACTTTACGACGGCTGGGGTGGAGACTAATGTAACGGTGGTTTAATATTAAATATTAAAATGGGTATATATTAACATTAGAACAATGATACTTCTAAATCAATAAAGAAACAATAATATACTTTTTTTATTTTTCTATGTACAATAGTTTACATATAAGTATTGACGTGGTCCTTTACTGTGAGCCTCATTCATAAGCTCAAAGTCACTCAGCGGGCCATGGAGAGAGGTATGCTCGGTATTTCTCTACGCGACCGAATTCGAAATGATGAAATCCGTAGACGAACGAAACTAACCGACATAGCTC
>DWNH01001102.1:0-12154 GCA_018249895.1 Tiana niger
CAGTAGTTCTGCTCTTTCTACCTGAAAATTGTATTAAAATTAGCCCAACTTAAATAAATAAATATCTTTGGACAACTTACACACGGCCATCTGATTCCATGTCCTATGCTGGGTGGGAATTGAACCCACGATTCCCACCCAGCTTCCGCTTAGCAGATAAGTTCGCTAACCAGTAGACCACGAGGCCAGTAATTCCCCGCAGAGCAGACTTTAAATGACTTAATTTAAATTTCTGTACCTTATTTGGTTATTATGCCAGTCTGTTATTGAAAGGTTTTAAGTTTTGTATTGGGTTGTATGGTTACAAGTGTGAAGTCGTTGATACAAGAAATAAGTAGCAAATAAGAATACGGGCCATTTGGTCTTGGGTGTTGTTTGCAATCATATACAATTCTATATAATCTCGAACAGTACCATCTAGTGTTGTACTTAAGGATTAAAATGGTATTTAAAATTGGCGGCATACGATAAGAGAGTGTGGCTTGTCCGTCTGCAGGGTGAAGGAGCTGGGTACGGGCTCTACGGAGGCGGCGCGCGGGCGCACGGAGTCCCCGCTGGCCGACGTCGACATGGAGCCCGCCGCCGACGACCTGGCGCACCTGCGCTCGCTAAACGTAATGTCGCGCGCACACATGCACACACATACACGCACACGCACGCGAGCTTGAAGTACATTCGGTTATTTATAGCTGTTCTTTGAAAAAGACTGAAATCTCCCGCGATTTGCTCCATTCTCTGTTAGATAGCAATGTGGCAAATGATATTTCATTTCGAGTACGAAGTATTGCCACATTTCTTTTGTTTGGTTTTTAATCAAATCAACACATTTTTGTTTTATTATTTAAAGCTTGTAGGCTCCTGATAATGAGAAAACTATAATGGTAGTACCAAGATTGAGAACCACTGTTTTATAAAGACGCATGCATATCAATATGCACACACACGCATACAGGGCGTAACCCATACATGAATTAGGCACTTATTTTCACACTTACACACAAGACACATTTAAATGTGTGCTTAATTTGTTGCAGTCTCACTGCTGATTATAAAACAGTAATAAATAGTTATAGTTTAGTTACTGATTTTGGTTAAATCCTACTCTGATATATCAGTATTCTTAAAATTATAATTTTAAGTATAACATAACTTTCTTAAAAATCTTAAATCTTAAGGAGTAATTTATTTGAAAAATTAGTTTGTATCCAAAGAGGCAGTGACAAACTATAGACTTATGATAATTTTGAAGACTCGCAACAATTATGAGTAGATTAAGTCACATGAGGATAGCAGTAGCGTACAGCGTAGAGTTGCAAAGGTAGAGTTTGGAACTTTTGCTCTAACTGAAGCATATCAGAGGACATGGTATGATAGTTAGCCTATGATTATTGTGTTGTGGTACACTTGCTGACTAATTAGAATTATCAGAGAGGTGTTTTATAGACTGACTTGGTTTAGTTTCCCTTGAACTTTGATTCTGTTGGCTGAAATAAATATTATTATTTATTTAGTAGTACATAATAGTAGTTGTATATGTACAGGAAGGCGACATGTCAGCCGAGATGTTCACGTTCCACGAGGCTATCGACGAGCTGCAGCGCGCCGAGGAGGAGGTGCTGGACAACCACAAGGCCATCTCCGACTACATGCACCACGCGCTGCAGCGCACCGCGCAGCTGCTGGCGCTCACGCGCGACGTCGACTACGACCAGGACGGTGAGCCACGTGCACACACGCACACACACAAACACACACAAACACACACACGCACACGCACACGCCTGGGGATGTACCACCACAGTTAAGCAATTGATTGTGTTTGGGAAGAAGGGTGTGGTTGCCGGAGTTCACTAAATACAAGACGACCATTGTAGTCCTTGGAAGTGGCAACGCATCTGATTGCGATCTTAGGTAAATTGTAAATGTGGAAATGCATGACAATTATATTGTAATATGTAGTAATAAGTTTTGATCAAACGAGGGGTGGTCAAAAAGTTCTCGGAATGACAGTTAAAAAATTTAATGAAATATTAAATATTTTTCCTTTTCAATATAATCTCCATTTGTTACGTGTATGTGCAGTGTGTAACAGCGTGCGCGCCCGAGGAATGTAGGAGAGATTTACAATGAGAGTAGAAAAAAGCAATGCATTGTATTTGCATTTCACGTATTGAATCTAAATGTATTATAGACTGCCTATAGAACTCGATGTTATTTTTATTTGCAAATAGCCGCCTACTTTTCGTATTGACGTAAAACTGTCGTCATTTTTCTATATTTATTTGTATGTGTACGTTATTTGGTATGTGCATGTGTAGTGTGCACCTTACTGGTACAGCATGGTACATATAACTTGAATATGCGCATATGAGCATGTGTACAGTGGACACGTGTGGCGCAGGGACGGGCCGCGCTCGCAGCAAGCGGGCACGCGCGAGCGATGGCCGCGGCCGCGCGCGTCGCCGTTATTTCTTAGGTCTGTCGTACGTGCACTCTGTACGTCCTCGCTACAGTAACAACAGTAACATGCACGCACCACCGTACGGACGCGCGCGTCCGTCGTCATCGCTTCGCAGCGCCACCCGGCAACGCTATCGCTCATGTGTGACCTTAATTAATGTTGCAGCTCATTTAACTATGGTTTGGGGTGTTAATTATTAGTCTTTGGCTTATTTGTTTGTCCCTGAACTGTATCTCTGAAAATGAAGACATGTCCATGTACAAAATACGAAACAAAATGTCATTTACAAAACACAAACAACATAAAAATATGTACTGATACTGAAAATGATATCTGGTTTTCGTTAATTGCTCAAGCTATTAACAATTTGATCTAATTACCCTTATATGGTCCACCTTATAGCTTATACATGAGACATACATATATAAACTACTAACACACGGCGTTAAAATTCAGTAGGCCTTTAGTTTGTATAACAAACGACATTAGGTATTTCATCGTAATAAAGAAACTGCTTCAACTGCCTCAGGTGGCCTGAACATCAGCTGCAAACATTGTCGAGTAGCTATCAAGTATTAATACGGTGATGTGATGTTTGCAGCGTACGCGACGCAGTGGGAGGAGCTACTGAACGAGCAGCTGGCCGTGCTGGCGCAGTCGCGCGACCTGGTGGCGGAGTTCCGCAACAAAATGACGCAGGAGGAGCACCTGTCGCGCCGCATGCATCCTGCGCACCCCGCACACTCCGCCCTGCACCCGCACCGACACCACTAGCCGCCGCCCGATACGCGGGCCCTCGTGGACCACGCTGGACGTTGGACTACATATACCACGATGCTCGTATTTAATATGGTCCACGATGTCCTCGACGGACCACGCTGCCTTGACTGACGGTGAACGTTGGACGGTGCTAGGCGTGCAGAAGCACGATGGACATCGGTGAAAAGCTCTGGCCTACGCTGACCACTGGCCGCCGCGGCGTGGCCTCGGCCTGACATGGTCAGCGTCAATCTGACTGCTGTCAATGTGGATAGTCGATGTGATTACGTCCTAGTACGTCCCTTTATCTGATATACTGTATGCTGTACGCCACTGTGTGTTTATAAAGAAAAATATTATTAGTTATACCAATAAGCATCGACAACATAGCAAATTTTCAATGTAGGTCTGGGCATATATTTAGCTCTTTATAAACCTACAAGGAGATTATAGAAAACAGAAGTAAGACTTTTGGTTTCTACAGTGTAAGATATATAAAAAGAAACGTTCCTACGTATGATCAACAATCCACAAATAGTTTTGTGTTTATTTTAAATGCCATATAGCGTCAATTAAAACTGATCTTAATCATTAAAATATTCATATTTATTGGTGTTTAGTAATATTAGGGACGTATTTTTTGTTCGTAAGCACATCGACAATTCATACTACGTAATATAATAATATATTTTGCATCTGCCAAAGTCGTGCGTGCCAATTTCGATTTTACTGTGTACCTAACTCAGGCTATAATTGCATACACGGCTTTGACAGGTGATCTAACTTTGTATAGTCTACGCGCGCTTGCAAGATGGACGATAAAATGGCGGGTGGATGACGTCACAGCTCGGAACAGTGAACAGTATTGATATATCGAAATTCGTTCGTTGTGAATAAAGTAGCTGGCCTTTGGTTTCCGCTTCCGTTGAAAATGGAGTTGTGACATATTGTTTTTATTATTATTCCTTTTTTGGTGAAAAATATTTTCGGTACTCGATGTATTGTGCTTAGTATAAATAATGTTGGTGTAACGACTGCCGTCTCGTTGTATGGAATGTATAGACTGTATTATTGTAACAATTGTGTGAAGCACAAACGAGCCAGCATGACACTGTTGTATCGAGAGCTTATATGTTGGACATTTTGATAAAACAGTTTAGTGAGATTGATATATAATTTAACATGCAATACTACCAACGTCTCATACAGCCCGCTTGTACTCTACTTTATCCGAACTTCCGTCGAATACGATGATTTACGAAAACTTGAAAAGAAGGACAATTCGGTCGGTTTTGCTATAGAATAAGCTCCTAAATTGCCATATATTGTGACAGTTGAAATTCCGTTTATAAATTAATAATTCGTAAAACGTAGCCATCTATTAATTTTAACGGAACTTGTATGAAGTCGCGAGGCTCTCGACTGCGCGGAATTGTAATTTATATTGAGATTTTTACTTGTATTGTTTCTCTAACATTAAGTGGGTCTAACGTCTCGATGCATTTAACTTCGCTAAAGGCCTAAATTAAAAATTGTAGATATTATTTTTTGTTAATGTATATTAAATTATAAATATTAAAATAAACTAATTTCTTTCTATACAAAAACGACATTGCATTGACCTCGTGATTTCCAGTGACGTGTGTACGTTTGTGAAATTTTGTTTTAATTCAAAACTTTTGTTGGTGTTTCTGGGCGTAACTGTTTGGTGAATGTAAGATTATTACTGCCGACATGCTATTGATACTATTGAAACTCTATCCGATTTTGATACAATTTGACGCAAATAAATTAGTGTTATAATGATTTTAAGCTATTTTTGCATAAGCGTTGCTGCGCCCTAGTCCGGAGTAGGACATAGTATATTATTATATACTACATTGTCATCTCACTAATAATAATAACATTATATTTATAAAACCTCCCGAGATGAAGACGTTTCGCAAATAAACAGGGACTGATTTAGTACTTTGTATATTTATCAGATAAAGATTCATATTAAAATTATACTCTTTTTTTTATGCCTGTTTAAAAATATTGATGTTGAAGAAGATGTTGTTTCAAATAATCTATACATTTTTGCCAGTACATCGTTCTGAAATTTAAAGAAAAAAAAATTATTTTCATTAAAAAATTATGAAGTCAATCATAGGCAACAGTAATTAAAAATGTCACGGTTTATCAGTCAAGTGTAGTAATCCATTCCAGACATATCATTTGCAAGTGAGGTGTTCCTCAATAAATATATAATTTATTAACTTCATTAAAAAGATATTTATTTGACTCGGTTTCAGAATCCAGGCTTTTGTAAAGTTAGTTTTTTTATTGACATTTAAAATCGATTTGATCAATCTTCATGTTAAATCAATGATTGTTATTAATAAACTCCTTATAATATCTGAAAGGCTGGTCGGCATCAACTTATAAAAGTTCCACAATTAATGTAAATATCACTGGATCGCTCGTGCAAAATGACTACCTACGTACTACGTATTGGAACCGCATTTTATTTCACTTTCATCTTAGTGTGAAAGAATGACTGTTTCCCAAAAAAAGAGGAACCGGTAAAATAAATTTCTATACCAGATTTTGTGGAAACACTAATTATATTGTCAACATCTTGTATTGTTTTATGATTCCTCAATATCGCCTTAATTTCATTTCATTTAATAAAAATCGTAAAACTTATTTTGTTATATATAAAAAAAAACAATAAAACCATTTTAAAAAGACTAGATCATTGTAAGTTTTTCAAGTCAATACATATATTTTCGTTTTTGTAATGCGACTTATTTATTATGTTGTGATAATTATAATGTTAGCGTGGTGCGCGCCACTCCTCGGCGCGGCCCTCTGGGCCTGAATCAAATTTTGTTTGTATTTTTACGGTTTTTATAAAGCGATCTGTCCAATTCGTCGATTATGTAACCGCCTTTGGTGTAATACGGACGTAACCGTTACTTTAGAAACTTTCAATACACATTACTTCCTACTGCACTTAATCGATAAGTAATGATTTAAAAGCATTCGAAAATAATGTAGAGTGAAAACAAAAGTATATTTTTTATAAATTAATGAATGACACAGATCGCTTTATAAATGTAGCGTCCGAAAGTTACATTTGTGTTTAATCTGTACTGGTGCTAGGTTATGAATTGTCGCTTCTAATTCGCCTCTTGGGTCTATGGTCTGAAGACAGGCGGCCCGTTTAGTGTTGAATTGGATCAAGCATGTAGATTTTTGAATTGTATTATAATAAAAAGTTTAAAATTGTAATATTGAACAAAAAGCGAGGCTAAGTTTTGAAAGTTTTGTTTAAAAAGAGCCTATTGTACATTATGTTAAAAGTCCTTTTTAGTACGTGCTTGATTCAGGTTCAAACAGAGGCGTAGCGGTGAAACTGTGTGGCTTTCCTATAAAATACTCTAATTTGTCCTAGAACCGATGTTGCCAGTTCTAGAGGACTGCTCGGATACTACCTCTGTCGCGTTGAGATTAAGTATCATTCCAATTTCGCATCCGGTTCTTAACGCGTGGTAGGTCCTAGCTTTAGAGTTAGATGTACTAGGGGAGATTTTTCAAATGAACTATTAGCATGCACGTCAGCGGTAGCGTCCGAGCGAGTCGTCAGTGTTGCTAGTTTTAGACCCGTTTTGAGGTAGGTACTACGTATACTACGGCTTACAAAGTTTATTAGATAGTGCTTGTTAATAATAATAAATAAATAATTAAAACCTACAGTAATGTCGGTACTCTGTATCAGAGTGTCTGCTCGCGCCGATGTTGGATTGTACTGTACGATATCTCTCTTTATTTCTATACATACATTTATATTTTTAATGATTGTAATACAAAGATTGCTACTTGTGTTAATCACATTGGAATGAATTTGTTTGTTTCTGTATAGAGTATGTCGCGTTAAATGGACAAGTGAGGGAAGCGCGGTGCGGCGCGCGGCGTGCGCTCGTACTAGTTGAAATGCTTTATCATAAACATATTTTAACATCGCACATTATAATAAATTAATCGAAATTGATTATGTTGTTTTATTTCGTGTTCAGTTTTTTGACGACCAAGGTTGTGGAAGGACAATAATACCAATAAATTTTCAATTATTTTTAATCAGGTTTAGTTACAGGGAGTTTGTACTAGCATCTTCGAAATGCATAATTAAAATAAATTAAATGGAAGACAACACAATAATGCTTACATGCTTCTTGATACAGACACCTAATTTTAGCGACAAGTGTAACAAAGTTACAATGCAATCATTACATAAAAAGCCAATGATTATTTAAAGTTGCAAAATTTTGTTAGAATTAGCTTCTCATAGTACCTATAACTAACGTGTAACGATGACTACTCAACAATAAAATAAATAAAACAGATATATCACAGAATTATAAATATTACATAATAATTTCAAGTAAAGCTACTGATCAAAACCACCCACTGCATACATAAAATTATGCTTATTTGTGGGTTTATCGCATAATTATACTTAAATCATAAATTGTTATAATTCCTTTTCTTTTTTTAGTATGAAACCACATTTAATTTTACTGATGTACCCACTATTCTGAATTTTGAAACAAGATATTGTCCTAAAATATAGGTAAAAAGTAAAAATTACATTTCAAAATCTATAGGTACATTAATGTGAGTAGGTATGTACGTACATACCTAAAAAAATTACACATATTTTAAGTATTCTCACATTGTTTAAATATTTCTATAAACTGGAGAGTGAGGTTTAAAATAATAATAAAACTAGTTGTCTAGAAATTTGGACGAACTGTAACAAACATTATATGTATATACATTCTTTAATTAATGTAAAAATTCTAAATACTTATCAAAGTACTTATTATTAAATTCTGAATTTGAATACTGATTGAGCAAATACCATATTTGACTCACAACACCTCTGCATTTATATTCTATTTTCAACAAGTTATTATTATAATTCTTCCCAATTGCTTTTTACTTTAAAACAACATTAAATGTGCCACATTATTGAGAACAGCAAGTGGTGTCTGCCTGCAGACATTTTTGGTAAAAGTATGGAACAAACAGATTATTATACAACATTTTAATACAATTTACAACTAATAACATATCTAGAAATGTCATTCATAAACTGTTGGACTAAATTTTGAAGTCATCAAAGTATATGAACCAAGGACATTACCGTGAAACATTCCCGCTGATTCCTCGCAATACTAATCTGTTGGTCAGTTTCGTCGCTAAAAATGCTGTCCCAAGATTGATCTAATACTGCTCATTGACTAACTCGAGACGGCAAATAAACAGCGTCGCGCGGTATGAAATGAATATGAAATGCTTACAGCTGTTACTTTTGGTGCCGTTTTTAAGGTTGTATTACATTTCTTGACATATTATTATTATTCGTAGCATAAAATATATTCGTTTTTAATTTCATTGAACATTCTCATATCAATCACCAATACCATCCCATATGAAAGATTTAAAATATTAATTATTGAGTTTAACCCTGTACACACCATCTAGGTGAAGGTGATCATTGATATGCCATCACTCATTTATAGGATGGTTTTATAATTTTTTGAACAAATATTCAAAAAAATCCAGCTGTACCTTAGGTTAGGTTGCTATAATTATAAATGTATTGTGACGTTTTCGGCAATTAACATTGACAATAACAATAAACATAACAACAAATATGTTCATAGTTTTGTGTGACAGGAATTAATTCATTGAACTTAAGTTAAATGTATGTTTGTACATTATGATTGTTCTATTTTAACATATTGAGTCACTATTTATTTTTTATTTAACAGGGCCAACTCAAGAAAGAAACGTCACAAACACAATCTTTCAACATATTTCATACTTAGTTTTGAATATGAAACAAAATCATAAGACTAAAATGGAGATAACAACTTCTAATGGTATAACCAGTCTAATTTGAAATACCTAGGTACTATTGACAGGTCATAGGAAGTCTTCAGGATCATCAAGCTCGCCAGTGAGGATGTGAGGGTCACCAATAGCTGGCACCATGTGACTGAACTCGCTAGTCGCCCACAGATAAAGATTTAAAGTTCGTTCTGTGCATGTTGCTATGAATCTGAAACAAGTAACAGTTGTTTTTTATGTTCTTTATATTGAAATATTATAAGAATTAATGTTTATTAGAGAGAAGTACTAAACCAGCATGCAGGTCTTAGTAGACCTGGTCGTAACATTAGTATGTTACTGTGTCTCTGCATCCCATAAACATCCATATCCAACCTCCGGCAGTACCATATTATATTTTACAAGAGATTGTAAATACGTGCCTTGCTATTCCTGAAGACTAAGATGTCTATATATGCTTCTTTCGAAAGTCAATATATTGGTTTATGGTAAAGTTATGTGGGAATGGATATTTTATTATTCCTCTTCTCATAAATGGAAATATCAATTGTTTAGATGTCCTATAGAAAGGACTAGTTCGATAACAATCATTTTCGAACATCCATATTTTCACTAACTTACGCAGAGCTTGAAAAAATATACAAATATTTTTTACCATCACCCTACATTGTGATGACTATTTTAGTCCTTAGAATCGCTCCTGTATGGGCTGCAGTAAGCACTTAACATTAGACGGCCTGTATGAACTTCCTTTTTTGCTCTCACTTCCATTCTTTTCATAAATGTGTACAGAATTCTTACCTAACAAAAGGCCTAACATCTCCCTCATTGGCTGCTTGTAAGTGTTGATAGTACATGTGTCTATGCTGTTTAGCTATAATGACAGGCGGGTAACCGGCTTGCATCAACAGTAGGTTCATGAGCAGTCTGGATGTGCGACCATTGCCATCGATGAAGGGATGAATGTGGACCAACTTGTAGTGTGCCAAGGCTGCATATCTGTAATTCATCATAAAAATAAACTCACACACGATTATCTCATCCCAAATTAGGCTGCCAGTGCTATGGTAACCAGACAACTGGGTGGGGATGGAACCAATGACCTGTTTAGCAATCAGCTTTGCTAATCACTACACCAAGAGGCCAGTTGAATAATTATCACTGTTGCCTGGGCATGTTATAAATTATATTTTTCTAAGGCTAGTGTGACTATCAGCATGATAAATATTTTTAAAGATTCTATGGCTTATCATTGATTAGGATGTCAGTTATGATGAATGTTACACTTTACATAGCATAGTAGACCATTTATTATACATTTGCAATTCTCACGTATCTGACAAAGAACAATCGGTCTACTGTGTTATATAAATGACACTTGTAGATCACACTAAAACTGTAATTTTGTAAAAATATTTTGGTCTTTGAAGACTCAATACAACTTCATGATTGGAGCAACATTTTGCTGCAACAATTGTGTCTATGTATAATCGCAGTTAAGACTTCAGTATTAGAAGTTGTTGGAGGTAGCTATGAGCTGCAGTGTCCATCAAATGTCAGGCTGCCTGCATTTATTATTGCCACTTCTTTATTAATATAAAAAAACTTACCTCACAGGATGCAAATCCAGAGCATCTTCAGAGTTTAACCACTCTAGGAACTGCAACATAAGCCTCTGTATCTCTGAAGGCCCTGGTGGAATGTGCCCACCTACATACACCTGTGTTCTCCGGAAGTGACCTCCCTCTACTGGGTCCACATGGCCCAACACTCTTTTGTGTATTTCTAGTATATCCCCCATTGTTATATCTCTTAATCTATACAGCAGTGTTGCGTTTATGTACTTCATAGCAGCATCTAGACCTAGAATCTCATTGTGCTCATCAATGCTTTTGCCAGAAACTGCTATCCGTGTCTCCAATATACTCCTTGTTTGTTGTAAAGTCATGGTGTTTCCTTCTATACCAACTGTGTGATAAATATGTTGGAAGTATGCCTCCTTTTTAGCTCTCCGTAAAGCTGAATTATTTTCCGGTATAGATGATAGTGCATCTCGTTTCTCATCTATCTTTCTTAGCATTTCTCTGTCCAAGTTTTCCACAATGTTTGCAGTGCGTTGCCTATTCATCAGAGCTCCTCTGTGCTCTGGATAGTTTGTTAATGCTAATGTGTATAGTTGATCAGCCTTCACTACATCTTTTTTCGTATCTTCCAAGAATTCGCCATAATGATTAAGAATGTCTGCGTGTTTCGGTGAGAGAGCAAATGCGTGTTGGAATAATTTTAATGCTTTATCAGTCTTACCAACTTTCTTCATTTCTAATGCAGCATTTAATGACACTACAGCTTCCGAGTCTCGAGCGTTGTCATGTCGCTTTGGTAAATGCACTGGGCTATCATCTGCCACTGGTTCGAGGTAGTTGCCATATAGTCCGGCTGGTATTGGAGAAAAGGGTTTTGAATTTCTCACCTCGTAACTCAGCAATTTGTGCAAAGATATCAGAACGGCGAACGTGCACACGACACTCGACAATATAAACAACGTTTTGCATCTTTCTAAGATCATTTTCACTTCTAACTGTTTACGGAGACCAGACTTCATGGTTTCAGATTCTTGCGGTCTACCTATGAACAACATGATCGTTGTGCTTAATTTTACGCCCACTCACTGATAAAACTTTCGGAAAATTTACACTAAATAGATCAGATTTCATGTTGTATTGCAAATATATTAGGAAACGCTAATAACAAAAAAACACGTAAGTCCATCGTTGTGCCGTGACAGATTGTGACATTTGGTGGCAGTTCGATGATGACAACTTTTGACGTTTAATGTCAATGTCAATGCCAAAAGGATTTACATAGTAACGTTCTTCGTAAATGGTATTAATATTTTAGGGCACTTTAATGCACATCGACACTGTTAAATCCTACTTCCTACTAATATTATAAATGAGAAAGTTTGTGAGTATGGATGTATGTTTGTTACTTTTTCACGACAAAACTACTGGACGGATTTGGATGAAACTTTAC
>DWNH01001103.1:0-12152 GCA_018249895.1 Tiana niger
TCTGGTGTTGCACATGTCCATAGGCGACGGTGACCACTTACCATCAGGTGGCCCGTCTGCTTGATTGCTAGGTTTAATAAAAAAAAAGATGGTTTAAATTAAATTCTTATTTACGTAAAATGACAATAAATAATGCCATAGTCTTGTTACCTTACCTACGTATTACGACGATTATTCCTTAACATTAAGCATACCTGAGTGTAGAATCTGGCTCCAATCATAGGCATCAGGTCAGTGACGCTGCGGCGAGATTGCGACGTCGACAACAAGTACCTAATAATTTAATTGTTATCCTTTTTTAAGATGAAAATAAATTTGAACAACCAATGACAAGATTATTTATTATTAATAATCAAGATAGATATTAAATAACGTCCAAGTTAATATAGTTATTGATATGGTATATAATATAAAATATAAAACAAGAATGGGGTTGCAGTAATGGGAATGTTACTGAAATGAAGCACCAGTATACAAATTTAAGTATAAGAATAACTTATTTGGGACATTTAAAACTTTATTTTGGAGTCTATGCTTTTGTATGCAAAAATTAAATAAAAATGGGTAGAAAGGCAAGGTGAATATGGCTATGTAAACATATGTATTGCATTAACGAGCACATTTACTCAAATAAAGCATTAAGTAGTATTTGTATGTATGTACGTGGTCCAACGTTCCGCTTTTGACTAGCGTGGTGAACTATGCATTAAAGCAGCAGTGGGATAACCACAATTTAAACCAACTAAAACAACGTTATAGTTTGTATTGTTCCCATAAAAGAAATAAATAAGTAAATAAATATTTTGGGACAACTCCCACACGGTCATCCCAAACTAGGCAGACTCTGCTCTGTACTGTGGTAACCAGATAACTGATAAACATACATACATATATATTTTTAAATACTTAATTATACAGATAAATGCACAGAAGTGTTTTTTTTATTATTTAAATTCTGTACACAAAAAATAAAAACAAGAAAAACACGATTAAGAAAAGTAGGCACAAGGGCACTGCTTATTCCAAGCAGGAATCTCTTCCAGCACACCCAGAAAAGGAGAGCAGAAAAACTATGAAAGATGCAAACACAAAACTAATAAAAATACTATATATAATAAAATGACAATTGTACATAAATAAATATATAAAAAAAATTATAAAGTATTGCAAACGCATAAATATAAATTGTATATTATGTTTATAATTTCATACATAATTAGGTTCTTGAGGTCGGGCGAATAGGTGCGCGCGACAAGGTCCATGGAGGCGGGCAGGTTGTCGCAGTGCATCGAGCGGCACGCCAGGGCCAGAGCCAGCCGCCCCAGCGCAGTAAGGTCGTCTTGCTGAGCCTGTATATACATACAGTCTTACAATATATAATTTGTTACCAAACGTCTAATCTGCACAACAGCGCTGCTCAATTCAAACGGAATCGTCAGTAACTGATGAAAATAGAAATTTTTCCACAGTGGTTATAAAATGAAGTTCGATTTTTTCCTACACCAAAAGTAGTTAGACGCCCTTGTAAATATATTTAAGTCTAAGTTAGTATAATAACTAAACTAAACTAAGCGAATATTAATTATTAGGGAAATAAATACAAATTGTCTAGCAACTATAAATTTAACGAGGAAACGGTAAAATTAATATCATTGCATTTTTGGGACTTTTTTGTTAAATGTATATGAAGTCTGACATTTGGCAAAATGGTTAAATGACGTAAGTGAGCATTAAGAACTGATTGATTTCGATGAAATTTCGTCGGTTAGAAGTTAAGACACCTAAAATTTTACATGTACGCTTTTAGTTAATAAAAAAAGAATACGTTTAATGTCTTTTATGTATTTTTATAAAATTACTCATATCCATTTTTTTACTTTTCTTAAATTTCAGCTCCACGAAACTGGCGTTGTATCATATTTGTAGAAGCTTTATATTAGCTTGACTTGTATGTATGTACATATGTATGAATGTAACGGAATCTTCGAATTACATTTTCATCAACTTCCAAATGCCCAAATCGTTTGAAATTTTGCATACATATAGAGAACAGATGATAATACAATAATTTCTTATGGTTTTTTTAAACTGTAATTGTTACGTCACCTGATTGACGTCATTAGCATTACAAAGCATCGCGTCCGCAGCGCCGCACCACGAAATCCGCACCCGGCAGCTGTTCATGATCACCTTTGAAGCATCAAGATTCCTGAAAATATTAAAAAATGTATAGATACCATCAATTCACCGAATGATAGCACATAGCACATTTTATAACATTATATTAATGGTTTTTATCATCACATGGGTAACGTTATGTATATATTTTTACATATATATTTTTGTTTGTTTTAATATGAAATTTAACTTGAGATATACTAAGATATTATTATCGTTATCACTGCGGTGTGAGTAGTTTTGAAATAAACGAGCTAGAACTAGAACGCCACTAGAACTTTTTAGCTGATTTTGGTTTTAATTTGACTTTTTTTTATATTTACTATCTATGGTGATAGTTTTTTGCACCGAAAATAGTAAATATGGATGGAAGTATATATATGTTACTGTAAGGCTAATTATATCCATATTTGTGTAAATAAATTATTTTGGCGTTTATTTTAGGTTATACAGGTTTCAGGCGATCAGAATATCTTCATAATCTGTTAACTTTGTACTGAAAACACGCACTCGTAGTTTTTGTCAATCTCATGTTTGTGGACGCATTGAATTATCTAAACGAACAATAATATTTATACAAATATTAATTATAGATAAAGACCGGAAGTTGTATGTTTACTTCATTTCATTCATAAATACGATTACAGCGCAATAGTAATCCTAAGCTGATCATTCGAATTAGCAACCTCCATACCATTGAGTGTTACGATTAGTCGAACAGGTTCAACGTATTAACCGTACAGGTCTAGAATTATTGTTGAAACTATATAAACGTATTTTAACTGGAAGAAAATATTGAAATATTAGTAGATAACGCCATTCATGATAATGTTTGTCTCTATCTTTGATGCAGTCGCAAAAGTCGTTATTAGTGACAGATAGAATCTGAATAGATATTACACTAGCCAACATCACTCTATATTATAGTGTTCGCTGTGCAAGCTTCAAAGGCAATTAGATGATCCGTGTATTATATGAAACGAATGATTCGCTCGCTGCCAAACGTGTAATTCTTATGTAGTTACCTTCGTAAAGTGCTCTATTATTCTATTAGACTATTTGTCAGTCCGTCCGTCAGTTATTGTGCACAATGTTGCAGTCGCTTTAGTGTAAGCATATCATATAATCGACACCTTTATTTATTAACAATGATGTTATCTAACGATTTTAAATTTTTCGCCTAAATCTATTTTAAAATCCTCTTTATTCAAATTGAAATAACCTAAATGAAAAGTGATAAAAATATTAATTGATTTATGAAGTTTTATTTTGCTAAATGCCTTAAAATTGTTGTAACACAATTGCAGCCACTGAAAAATTTAAAAGTAAAAATATTAGGTGAAAAATTATAGCGTTATAAACAACATATGCCTATATTATGAAGTTTATGACCATGTAAATGTATTGTATTTGCTAGCAAGTATTCACTTCCTGATTTTTTATTTTAACGTAAAAATTATGAAGATTTATGTAAGGTCGAAACGCATAATAAACACAATTAAACCTAATAAATTACTCTAAATAGACAAATTAAAAATATACGATAAGAGGTTTCGAAAAAATTGATTCGCTGAAACGATTACTTTTTTACATATTCTTGAAATATTTTACTTATCGAATTCAAAACACGTGATAAGGACAGCAATGGTGTAATCGTTATTTAGTTTCTCGAAATTGAGAAAACTAATGTTAAGTTTCGTTTGTAGGATTGGAGTTCAATTGTGTCAAAACTAAAAACTCTGTGAAAAGTAGAATAGGCTATGAAGGTAATACTTCCCCGTGTGGGAACAGATGTTTATCTGTTAAGTGTGTCAATAGTGCGTCAATGTAACAGTCGACCTGTCAATAGAACAGTGTGTTAATATGGGATAGCTGGACGATGTTTACCTGCAAGCCAGGCCGGCGGTGTGCACGGTGCGCAGCGCGGCAGTCAGCTGCACTAAGAGACTCCACAGCACCGCCTCGGGAAGCAACGCGCCTGACGCCACCGCGCGAAGCATCGCGTTTTTCTGTCCGAAACAAAAACTAGTCAATAAACTAAGAGATGACGCAACCTATTACAACTGTAATCAGTTTTACTATTTCTTGGATTTCAGATGAAAGGGAGTGAAAACCAGAAAATTAAATACGAGAAAACTTATTCTTTAGGACGAGCAACATCGTATCCTCAATTATAATGTAAACAATGACTAATGATTAGTTGAAATTTTTGTTCGGAATGTTCGTGAAAACTTTATTTTCGATTATTGTATTTAATGCACAAGAATAATTTGCTAGAGATACAATAAACATAACTAGATGCGAGCTGATATAATAACATTTATTAAGTGAATAGATAACCCGGAAAATTTTGTAGCACTCAAAATTAATTTTTTACGCCGCTGTCGAACGATACGCCCGCTAGAACACTATAACTACTGAAAGTTAAGCGAAGAGTTGATTCACATACAAAATTTCAATTTTTACCATTTTCCGGCGGTTACTTTTGAATTTTCCTAATTTCTTTTGCTAAACCACAGCTATGTTTCTCATCTCACTCATTTTTTTAATTTTTTAGTTTGTTATAAGAAATGATGGGGATACCGAAATTAATATAACACGTGACTCTTCATACTTTATAACTATGTACCTACTTGTCCCGTGTAATTAAAACATAAGTAACTAAAATAGCCAAATCCCTTTTTAATAGTATATAACTATATATGTATGTACATAGAATACGCAGTCAGGTCAGGATTAGGTACATAATAGATTCCTTTTCTTTTACTAAGTAAAAATAAAGACATATTGCGAATACAAAACATTATAGTGATCTCTGACGAGGCAATAATCGATATCTATTTTGTTATCAAAATTTTCAAACATAACGAAAGATTATAATCATTTTGTCAATTATAATAAAATGTAACTAGCACGTTACAACACAAGTTATGACATTCTTGATTAATCAATATTATAATGCTTCTGACATAGGTGGCATAATGGTGAGATTGTGGTTACTGAGCGTGGTGGTGGTGCTAAGTGGTAGACGACAAATTACCTAATATAATTACTAATGAACTTGTAACCTCTGCTATATCCAATGATTCATTCAAAAATGTACGAAGAGATTCGTTTAAATTAATGAAAAGTACACACGGCCAGAAAGCGCTCCACGCACTTTAAATTAATCATTGGACAATTTTTATTTATATTTGACTGGCCTCTTGGTCTAGTGGTCAGCGAACCTGACTGCTAAACCGGAGGTCGTAGGTTCGATTCCCAACCAGGACAACTGCTTGTGCGATAATCCTGAATAAATGTTCTGTCTAGGTGTATTGTAATTAAAGTATGTATTTAAAAAATATTTATGTATGTATCAGTTATCTTGTTACCATAGCGCAGACTTGTCTACTTTGGAATCAGATGGCCGTGTGTTTTTAAAAAAAAGTAGTTACCGGCTTACAAAAACTACTAACTTCCACTACGTATTGTTTAAAAAGTTTGCGTATACTCTAATATAATTTTTTGTTAGAATAAGCTTATTTATTTGATACTTATTAAGCTCTTACATCCTCATTCAGGCTACATCGTGAAATTAGCTCCCTGATGACCATTACAATTGCATTATCAACTGACTTACATGTGTAGCAAGATTTCAATTTAATGAAATACCGGAAAGTGCGGTAAATATGATTTGTACGATTTATGTCACAAACACCGTAACAGATGAAGGACATATAGAAGCTTGTAACGTAGTCAACAATATATTAAACAAGGACAGCAACAACAGTAATAGTAGGTACATCACAATATTAGCAACTTTACATTTTATAGTTCTACTTCAACTGGTCCCAAAGATCGATTCAGTTTCCGTACATAAAAACATAACTATGGCGAATACAACGCCCCCTAAACGACAGACTGTCTGGCTCGCGCCACCATGTATATATCATAATCATAGCTAGGCTCGTAAACAGTACTACGGCTGCCTCCCCAAAATACCTATCAGATTTGCAGACGGGAAGCGATCCTCCCCTCTGCCTCTCATTCACCCCTCGCAGACTATTACAAACACGAATATACATATCCAGATAGAGCGCTGCGGCTGTCTGGACTCTATGCGTAGCATTTATACACCTACTGCATTAAATATAAAACGGAATAGACAATTTTCGGCCAGTTCACAATGTTAGTATCACATATAAAATCCGAATTAGATATTGTGAGCCGATGCGCAGATTAAATAAATAAATAAATAATTGTACAAAGGGTATGAATGTGTTTGTCGCTAACTAAATATAGTTACAATAGTAACTAACTAATTTTAAACTTCCAATTCATTATAGTAAATAAGCATGTATTTTGTACACCTGAAATGGTAAATATGGTCTGAACTAAATATTTATATACCACCTTTGTACCTACCCATATTTGTGCAAATAAATGATTTTGTCTTTGTCTTTGTCTTTGTAGTTATCTTACCTGATGTGTGTAAGGCCGAGGAGCATCCGGGTCCGAGGAGAACGGATCATGGTAGCCGCCTCCCTCGGCATTATTGCCGTTCGCGCTACCCGTCAAATACTTCTCCATCAGTGACAAGCTGACGGGATGGTAATCATATACCAGCACAAGAGCTGCAAACAATTACATTTTAACACGAAACAATCTGATGGGCAGTCTGATAAAGTCTACTTGGCTTATTAATAGTAGGCTTCATGAGATTAGGACTAAGTACCTACTGCCTGAAGTTGCAAGTAGATGTAGGGTTGCAGTGACCACTTAACACGAGGTGGCCTGCACGTTTGTTTGCTAATATTATTTAATTTAAAAAAAAAACAAACATTTTGTGCAATAATAGTATTTGAAACGATTTATCAGATAATTATTAATTAGAAAATTTCCCATGTAACGACAATACTACATAACTGAAAATCAGCATTGACGTAATACTATAATTTTTTAAAGTTGGTAAAGAAAAAAACTGAAGGTTCGTTAACGCTTTATACCTTTACAGGTATTCGCCATTTGCTGTTGAACCATAATACATATTATGTCCAAATCCTTCAGAACCTCTGAACAAAAGGAGAGTCTCTCTTATAAGTTATTTTAAAATTGTATTTTTTCTCTTGAACCATAGGTAACAAAATATTTACACAGTACTTGTTACTATGATACCTATTAAGAATACACCAGAAAGGGTGAGTATCAATAAACAGTATTCACGGTTGACCGGTTTTAATATTAAACTCAGATGATGGCACATTTAATTTTTTTTAATATACCTATATAAAATAAAACATCCATATAAGAAAATAATATCCACCCTTATAAATTCTCATCAACTACTAAACGTAGTTAGATTAAAACGTTTCACGAAAATGTTTCTAATATTTGCAGTGATTACTTTACAGAAAAAACTTCGACAAAAGCGAAGATTTTCTGCAATCTAAAACAATTAATAATTTTTTTCATTCTTAATGTCCCGGTATTCAAATTTCATTCGTTCCACGAGTATTGATATCGAATGTCCGGCGAGCTAGCTTTTAAATTATTAAACGTTAAAACCAGTACGGTGTCACATGAAGGTGCAATTTGTATATCGATTTTATCAGTGTTCACACCACCCATTTCCAACCTCCACCTTCCACCCCATGTGCATCGCACGCAGATGGTAGTTATGGCGGGGAAATCGATAAACCAATAAGCATATACAAAGGTATGGTATAAATTCATCATTTCAGCGCAGGTCGTGGGGGGCGCTTCCAGGAACTGCGCCGGGTTCATCCCCCCTCCCGTAGGCTCCTCCCTCGCCATTCGGTTGACCCGGCGTACCGCCACCCCCAAATCCAGCTCGCTGTTATGCTATTACAAACATTACGTGTACTCATTGAAAACTGTAAATTTTCAGGCAGTTACTCCGCAAGCAAGCAATCACAGCAAGCAACTCTATTTTTTCGCAGTAATGTACAGATCACTTATTATTACGCAGAGAAATATAAAGAAGAAAAATAAATCTACTTTCTCCTTTTAAACATTCCAGAGAGAAATCCTGCAAACTGAAGTCATCAAACCAGAACTATTCGAACCTACTTTTCATATCTAACAGGAAATCCATGTTCAGCATTAATTATGATGTTACACTAACATCGTACTCTTAACCAACTAAACGAAGCTTTTACCACAAGTTACGAAATAGGGAAGAAGAAGCTAATTAGAGTCATACCAAAAGTTTCAGTTTAGAAAGAAAATCCTGCCATTACAAAAGAAAATTCAATCAATTAAAATCGTATCAATGAATTAAACACCTCTATACTCCGTTGGGTTATTCCTGTTGTATTATATCATTAAAATCTGATTATACAAACATCCACATCTACGTAGAATACGGAAGTCCTATCTATAAACTCCATTGTCCGAGTATTAAGATGCTCGATATCTACGCTTATCAATCCAAATCACAATTTAATTGCTTTACGACGAAAATGGGTATTATAGTATATTTGCATTCTGCTGATCGCACAATTATAGATGGCAATGATTCTGCAAAGCATTTGTTCATGTCTATCAAATAAATGTATTGGCATCGTATCCGAACAAGTATACAAAGTCTCAATGTTGGATGTCACGACTACCATTTTAAAACATAAATTGAATTAATCTATAATTGTAGAATGAAATACAAATTTTATTTCGATATTAACAGTGTATTACCACTGTCTCTCTTTTGTCAAAAGTTCATTCGTGAAACTGCAAAATTTGCCCTCGCAAACTCTGCAGCCGGCCGGCGAGACAAACATATATTTACGTTCACAGGTAGAACAGAGGGGTGGCTGGTGGCTGTCTGGATGGGATACATTTAGCTATAAGTAGTCATTTAGGCATAGCTTATCGATTCGTCGGAGTTCAGAGAGACATCTAATACTGTTACACATTATATGGCTATGATGTGTACAGCGGCCGAGCGCACACCTTAATGAAGATGTCAGACAGATTTAATCAAATAATGAAATTGGATTCTAGGCGGAGTACATCCGCCCTGAAAATTAATTATACGACGCTGAAACGTTGTCTGGCGATGGAAATAATATGGGGTGATTCTTACCACGCTCAATACTAAGACGTACCTACCCATTGTTCAGCATTGAAACAAAATTATCAAAATAAGGTCATGTATATAAGTGATACAAAAAGATTACTTTCGAAATAGAACAATGCCTTATTGTTATCATCTTCATCGGTTCATAAATTCAATGAGCCTTCGATCTAAAAGTGAACGGATAGGATACGACATGATACGATTTGTTCGCAGCGGGTATCCTGATTTCGTCGCGATGACAAATATTTTGCTAAAGGAAGACGGATGGGGAAGGTAATAATGCTGTCATGTCAAAGGGATTTGTTATTTCATAACGGATTGACTGCGCTTGAGTTAGTAGAGTCTGAATGGTTTGGTGAAATGTTCTTTCTTTATAAATATATTGTATAGTTATAAATTTTTTTTTTCGTTATTAACGGGTCTCCGTCGCGAGCTCGCTGCGACGGACGGGAGCTCATGAAGAACCTCGGTCAGGTTCGAAACTAATCGGGCAAATTCGAAAACTACACGTGGGTAAGCCGGTAGTTGAGTTATCATGAATAGTATAATATAGGTATCTAAGTAATATTAAAATATTATTAGTTCAATAACAAATACTTAGTATCTATTAATTGGATTTTAAAGGGATTTAGGTGCAAAATGAGCGGAATGTTTATACTAAGTACATGTATTTTACTGGTTGGCTATTTTATTATTAAACAAAAGAAATGAATAATAGCCTCAATTAATAGGTATCCGTTAAATGTTACACATATTAGACATAGGTATACCTATTATATTGAAATGGTATACCTACATATATCTACCTATCTGTCTATCTGTTTCGAATTTCAAGTTTGGTATTTGAAATCGTATTTTTCACAAAATTCCGTTTTGTGATGAGAAAACATGAATGGATTGTGTGACAAAAAAAAAGATGATAAGGCCTTTTTTTTGAGTAAATAAATGAACCGACTCGTATTACAAATTTCTTAAATAAATAATCGTTTTAACAACTTCATATTTTTTCATAATCTCAAGTTAATAACTCCATAATAATCAATAACTTCATATTTAAAAATAATAAACCAACGACATTGTCCATGCAGAATGTGTGTCCATTGTAATTAATAATGTACTTAAACTCCTTAATTTTAATTTTATTTATTTTGAAAATTTGTAGGTACCTACACCTTACCTACCTACACCAAAAAGATAAATATGGATTGTTACTGTAAAATCTTAGTACCTATACCTTTGTATACTTGTATGTAGGTATGATCTTTGCACATTTAACTGATATTAGGACACCATTAGATAATGCTATTATGATGGCTTTGAGATATCTAATATTGTTTGAAAGAAATACTCTTATTTAGAGGTTATTAGCCACATGTGGACCAGTCGACACGCAAGCACACCGATTTGTCGGATAGTACAAAATTTGACGAAACTGATCTTACCGTCACGCGATATCTCGACGGAATCGTGTCTATATTTATTAGATAGGTATAGTTTTCTTGTTTAGCTTTCTTTTGTCTATTTAAAAGATCAGTGCAATGGCAAAATTTTTTTCCTAAGCGATTAATTAAAGATAATTGGAAAGGTTTTCTTAACAATGCAATGCCCTATTGATTAGCTCATATGACATAAATGAACTGTGCAGTCGGCTATCAGACAGAATGATGACTGACGCGACAGAATATGTGTCAAAAACTTTTACAGTTATTGTATTAGTATGAGTAGTTACTAATATCATAACTAAGTAGATATTATTAAATAACTAAGCATCGCCTGCAATAGTTTCCTGGTCATTTCATAGAGCAGCAAAAACCATGATTAAGTGGTTCAGTTATAGGCAATGGTAGGTGTTATTAACTGTTAGTCGACAATTATTCTATTTATTAGTTCAACAGGTAATTATTTGCGTGTGAATATTTAGTCCGAAAGACACGCGAGCGCTGTCCCGTCGGCCGACACGACGCGGCGCGAAGTTAAACGTATAACCTTATATTGTTAACAGTTAATAAAGCGATATGTCGTTTTTATATCAAAAGATTTGCAATTAGACATGTTTCAAATTAGGTATTTTTATACCTAGGTAGGTAGTAGGTCCCTATTCAAACTTGATTTGATGCGCCGGCGCAAAGAACTATCTGCGCGAATTATTTAAAAACAAATAAAGACTTGTGTACACTATACTCGCCAATTCTCTATAAACATTGAGGCCTATTTACATTTAGGTAGGTATATCTATATAAAGAACTTAACTGTACCTATTACACAATACATTGTAATAAAAGTTTTTTATCCCATTAATGAATAAAAAATAAAGTATGGCGTTGATATTTACTACACCTAAATGAATCTTTTTATGATATAAATGAATATGTAATAACATAAAGGTGAATAACAATAATCTCTTATCTAACATTATCTAGTAATAAATATACGAACAGCTGATAGGTATGGAGTTTTCTAATAACAATTAAAACTTGTCAATCTTGTAAATATTTATGTAGATGATAAATATTTAAAGACGATATACATATGTTACAAATAAAAAACTTTGAAAGGTAAACACTTACAATGGTCTTATTAGGCGCCGGCATTGGCGCGTACATGTCAGTGATCATTGTTGTCTTCTATTCACTAAACCCACATCGAGAACACAAGCAACTAACAACTATATATAAATTCATTTACAGCATTTATATCTATCTATTTACGAGTATTTATGAACATTTATCGCGATATATGGAGCGAGTTGTATTGTCAAACGACGCGCGGACGCATGACGATCGACGTTGACGTTGAGTCGTCGCGTCACTTCGGCTTCAATGCGCGGAGCATAGCGCGGGTGCAGTGCGTGGGGGGCGGGTGGTGGGCGGGGCACACCAATCCCAGCCTCTTATAT
>DWNH01001104.1:0-12148 GCA_018249895.1 Tiana niger
CTGCCCCGCCGGGAATCGAACCCAGGACCCTTTGAATGGTGGACCGGCATGGTAACCACTACACCACACGGGTCGTCTGGTAACTGAAATGAAACATGTGGTGATATAAAACTGTATACACAATAAAATGCATGAATATCTTTGATATTGTTCATATCCTATAGAAATCACATTTTTTATTAACTTTTATGCTGTCTTTAAAGCTGATAATACTTAAAAAAATGTTTGAGCTTCTTATCCAAACTGCCGCAGAAATAGGGTAATGTTTTTTTAAACACATGTATGTATGTATGTTAACAATAGAGAAAAAACTGGAGATAGAAATTTAAAAGTAATTTGTAATGACATATCTGTTCATTTTGGAAAAGAGGTCTCTTGCCCAAAACAGTTTGGGAATCCTCTCGGGAATGCTCTTGGGAATGCTCGACAGCTTAGACTTTTTTACAGTTTTTAATATATTATGTCTATTCTATGAAGGTGTCATTTCATTTATCTGAATTGTAGGAGTCACATAAACTGTAAACTTTTTGAAGTAGTTATTTTAGTTGCTATTTTTTCAATGCTTAAATTTAAAATCTTAATGTTTCCAATTTAAATTAATCCTTGTAGTCTGGTCTTCTGTTTTTAATATTTTATTTGTTAAATTTTAGTCTACAGAAACAACCATGGATCCAAACATCTATGCTCTAGTTCTGGACACCCTGAACAGGGCCACCAGCCAGGATCCAGAAGTCCTCAAGCCAGCTGAGAAGAAACTTCAGGAGTGGGAGATAGAGCCTGGGTTCTATTCTGTACTCTTGGTAAGCATGTGTATGATTCATTTGGGGTATTCATTTAATAACAGGTTGATAAAACACTAAATGTACTATATCTCAGCAAATGCAACTAAACATCAGCTAATGGTGACCCGTTGCACCGATGACTGTTAGAAAATTCAAATACTAGAAAAATTATTCTAACTAAACCTCTCCTAGTGCACATCAAGAAGTGTTTAGTTAAGACTAATAGATAGAACAGAATAAGCTTGTTTGAGCTTAACATGCAGAAATACATAAGTTTTCTAGCTTGCCTTTCAAGATGTGCCACTACCACACTCATTTCTACACTGAAGCAATTTATTGTGTACAGAAGAACAGTGTGGTTTTCGAAATATACTATTTATGAGGCAACTAGACCTCAGGAGTAGCAGCACATCTGTTTAAAATCTTAGGTAGAGCTACTAGATACAGCCTGAGTTTGAATATGGACATTTATAGTTTGAAGACATCACTTAATACTGTACAATGTGATGGCTTGGATGCTGCTTTGCCACTTACCTATAAGAAGTACACTCAGGTAGATGCAATTTGCGTCAAATAGATGCTATAAGTAATTTGTTAACTATAAACTGGTATTTGTCTTCTAGGATGTTTTATCAAACCATTCGATTGACGTAAACGTGCGATGGTTGGCTGTAATGTGCTTTAAGAACGGTGTGGATCGTTACTGGCGTCGGAATGCACCAAACGCGATCACGGAGGAAGAGAAACAGAAGCTCCGGCAGGGCCTCCTCACAACAGCTGTGTTAAGTGAACCTGTAGCACAGATTGCTACACAGCAGGCAGTGCTTATTTCTAAGATTGCAAGGTACAAACCTAAAAACCTGAAGACTTATATACCATTTTGCTTTAACAGAGTTAATTATTGTCATATATTGTCATTTAGGATTAGTACAACAGGTGAGCATTACGTTTTTCAAGCATCTTTCTACAAAGATGAGAATAGATTAAGTCATAGTCCATAGGCCATAGCAAGTGTGGGTCAATATACTTTATGTATGTACTCATAAAGAGGCAGTAAGTACATGATATGCAGTGCCTCTTGAAACATGAACAACACTTTATTTACTACATTTTAGGATTAACTGTTTTTTCTTAATTAGTCACAAGACTTCATGCAAATGTCTTGTTTGTGTGATTAGCACGAATATTTGTTCTGTATCTGGGTGTATTGTTATCTACATATATACCTATGTATTTAATAAATGTTAGGTATGTTTATTGTTGTTCTGGTTCCCATAGGACAGGCCTAGTTGCCTAATTAGGTATCAGATGACTGTATGTGCGTTTTGAAAAGGTATTAAAAAAGATATTAAGATATTGTGGAGGTGTAAGAATGCTCATGAACCTGTTGATAAATATAGTGGTTGTTCCCAGATTTGACTGCCCCATCCACTGGCCGACTCTAGTACCAGATCTAATGAGCGCATTGAAAGCTCCACAGCCTTTAGTACAGCACAGGGCCTTGTTGATCTTCCACCATGTGGTCAAGGCATTAGCATCCAAACGACTCATAGGTGATAGGAGGACTTTTCAGGTTAGTTACTAGTTTAAAATTTATAATTAAACTTATATTATTTTGTAGGTGGTAGGCCGCCGCCCGGTGAAGTGCCACCGCCACACCAAAACCTGCTTTAAAACAATTTATTGTGTTTCGGAAGAGGGATGTGTTTGTTGGAGTTCACTACGAGGCGATAGTCTTAGTCCTCAGAAGTGAAGTGAAGTACTGCCTGAAGATGCTAGTGGATGTTCATGGGTTGCAGTGACTACTTAACACCAGGTGGCCTGCAGGCTCATTTGCCACTTTTATTCAATAAAAACAAAACATTTTTCTACAGTCAAGCAATAACATTACTGTGTTTTGGTCAGCAATCATTATATTGTTACAGGAACTAACGAACACAGTGTACTCATTCATCCTGAGTCTATGGCACGAGAACACAGAGTTATTCTTGCGACACATACAAGAGGGCGCTGCTACGGAACTTATCACTGAACATCTAGAGAAAGCACTGCTCTGCCTACGAATCCTTAGGAAACTGACAGTGTTTGGGTTCAAAAAAGCACATGAAAGCCAGGACGCTGTTGCTTTCTTGAATGTCGTGTTTGACAGGGCTAAGACCAGTTTGGAGTGCAGTAAGTGAATTTTGTATGACAGTTTTTATGATGATTTTGCTGCTTGAACTGGCCATAGACATTCCGCCCTAACCTCAAATAGAATTTAATACCTAACTAAGCAGATATTTCATTAATTGGATATTTTTAAGGTGCTGCAATAACACTGTTTTTTCTTTCCAGGAAAACTACTAAAAGGTCGTGGCATTTATCCATTAGAGCTCTGTGAGAAATTCATCATTCATCTGACTAAAGTCGCTCTTGGGGTCTTGTGCTTCCACCCCAACTCCTATGTACCCCTGATAAGACCATCTCTAGAATTCGCGTTGTACTACTGCTTCACAGAACAAGGAATGTCTCTGATATATGAGAGATTTACTATACAGTGCTTGAATATAGTAAAGGGCATATTACAGTGCTTAGAGTATAAAATGCCGAAAGCGGATCCGGTCAAGGAACTTTGTAAGTATGTTGTGATTTAGATTGCTTGTGACAAACATAATCTTAAAATCATTCTCATTTAATCTTTGATATGTTTTCAAACTATTTGTAGTTGAGACTATATAGTTTGGAGGTTTGGAAGTCATTTTATAGTTTCTGAGTGTATCATATTAAAGAAGAAACATTTTGATCTAGCCGTCGCCATCCAAGCTCATCAGGCGAAGTCTGAGGTGCTGCGTCACGACACCGTGTGGCACATGTGTCGGCACCTCGTCACTCACTATTTCTTGCTAAGTGCTGATGACTTAGCTCTTTGGGATGCGGAGCCAGAGAGCTTCGCCACGGATGAGGCTGGCGAGTCCTGGAAGTACAGTCTCAGGGTAAGGAAATATTACAGTTTTCATATAATGTGGAGTGAGAGAGAGATCCAATAGGATATGCTTTGGAGCCCAATCCAAGTTTTGTGTATATATGAATATATAAATATATGAGTAGACCTATGAGTATGAGTGTAGTGTTTGAGTGGTAATTATGTCTGAATCTTCCTGTAAAAAAATTCTAATGATTTTGCAAGTGTTTAATATGGCGGCGTTTTGCATCGTTATGTATGCAATGTATGTGTTAATGGTTAATGTTTATTTTATTATTACCAGAAAATTACCAGGGACACAATACATACATACTTTGTTCATGTTCAATATTTTAATTGTTTCTTCCATTAATTCTGTGTATGTGTATTTTATCTGTTGTCTTTTATGATAATGATAATGCTTCACACTCATAGCCCCACACTAGGATTCTAGGATCCTGTGTCGTGGGCACCATGGACACACACAAAGACAATTATACTAACACCCAGGCCCTTTCGAATGGTGGACCGGCATGGCAACCATTACACCAAACAGGTCTTCAAATAATCATTTTTGTATATTATTTATTATTATTATAGTCAATAAAAAGTAAATGTTTGTGGCCCGCAGCCGTGCACGGAGGCGGTGTTCATGGAGCTGTTCCACGAGTACCGCGCAGCGCTGGGCCCGCAGCTGGTGCGGCTGCTGGGCTCGCTGCCCGCGCCCGCGCCGCCGCACGACCTGCCCGCCATCCTCAACAAGGATGCTGTCTACAACGCCGTCGGACTCGCCGCCTTCGACCTCTATGACGATGTTAGTACGCTCTGTAATGTTTGTATATATATAATAGATATGCACCATTGTGGCCTGCTTGTTTGTTACTTTTGTAGGTGTAGGTATGTAGGTTAAGTGGATAAGTATTATGAATACAACAATGGTAGATTTTATTCTTATTTACCGGCCGTTATAAGTCTTAGATATGATGGGATATTGTAGATGTCTCTCAGTCTCAGCTCTCGAGTTAAAATTGTACTATTCTACTAATATATTATTTATAATAAATTATTTACTATCCTAGTAAATAATTTGATGATCTCCAGGTCTATATTTTTTTTTATTACTGTGAATAAAAATTTAAATTTATAGATTATATATAATAATGTTTGACTTAGAAATGTTTTTATTTTTTAGGTGGATTTCGACGAATGGTTCACGAACGTTCTAAGTCAAGAGCTCAAGATCAAAGACAACAATTACAGGATTATTCGAAGACGAGTATGCCAGCTCATTGGTAATTGTGTACTGTTATATCAATCTTCAATTAATAATAGTTCCATAATAAATTAGTCAGTCAGTCCCAAAATTAATGTGTTGAATAATAAGACATTTTAATTGTTGTTATTTAGCTATCTACCTATTAAATATGTATAATTTAGTAGGTAGGTAGATAGGTTGAGTGTTACCGGGGAGGTACTTTTCTTAACCTCGTTTTTGTGCTTAGATAATTATTGTGTTTCTCAGTAGTAGCTAATATGTACGACTTCTAAATTCAAGACTTGGGTTAGACGGTATTGAGGTTACATGTAGATTTGAATGGGCTGCACTAGCATAGTTCATGTAGTAGTTCAGTAGGTGCATGTAACGTACATGTAAAGTAACTTAAAATTAACGCCATCAAAGATATTATAGGTATTTCCTTAATATTTTTGATATGCATTGTTAATAATATGTCGAAGGCCAATGCAATGTTGTATCCATTTTATATCATATCATGTTCTAAATAAGCTTTATGAAACACTTAGAAACTTCATTCTTCTAGAGTTCCTATACTCTTTAGCCGGTCGTTAGATTACCGCGTCTATTTTCATTTATCTTTTTTTTCATTAGTATGACAATCTATATATTGTTTACTATCCATCGCAGGGCAATGGAGCGGTGTCCGCGCGTCGCAGTCCCTCCGGCCGGCGATGTACGAAGCCCTGCTGGAGCCGCTCGCCAGCCCGGACGAGGACGCCGCAGTAAAGCTTGCTGCCGCCGAGGCCTTGAGGAGTACCATCGACGACTTCGAGTTTGATGTTGAACAGTTCGCGCCTTACGTGCCGCACGCACTCTCGGCGCTTTGTGATCTCCTGGTACTTTGTTTGGAATTCGCGTCTTACGAGCTGCACACATTTACACAACTTAATAGTCTAATAGTTCATTCATGGCTATTTTTAGTCTAAGCACATATATGTATGTATTGTTGTATGAGTTGTAGGTTATTCGAATAAAACGTAATTGAGAGCAAGTTTCTTCCCCTACAAACTGTGTTGGCAGTTTGGCGAATTATAAAAATATGTATTCGATTTATAAGTAGATAAAAAAAATAAAAATAGTAAGTGCGTACGTAATATAATTATGTTTGCTGCCAGGTGGAGTCGTCGGAGTGCGACACGCAGATACACGTGCTGCACGTGGTGTCGTCTGTGCTGGAGCGCGTGCGCGGCGCGGCGGCGCGCGGTGGCGCGGCTGCACTGTGCGCGCACCTGCCTGCGCTGTGGGCGCGCGCCAACAACCACCACATGCTGCGCGCCGCCGCTCTCGCCGCGCTTGTGCATCTCGTTAAGGTGCATGTTGCCGACGTTTGTTTGGCTTGAGTTAAAAAAATATTACATTTATGAATACTGGTCATTTTAAAATGTTTAATGTCACCTCAGGCCCTTGGCGAATGCACGCCGAACATTCGTCCATTTATCCTGGGCGTTGTGAACGAATCCACTAAGTTGTCGGAACCGGCGCATGTGTACCTCTTAGAAGACGCTCTAGAACTGTGGCTCGCGGTACTGGAGACATCTCACGTAGTCGACCCACCGATGTTGCAACTGGCAGACAATTTGTATCCGATTTTGGGTGAGTTCCTATGAATATAGAGGTCACATTTGCTTGCATAGTTCCTGGGTTCCTAACTTGGGGTAATATTGTCCATATTAATATACTTTTTAATTCATATTTCTACAAAACCATATTTTTGTTTTTTTTTTTAACTATTATCTGTAGCAAAGTACTTATATGTCATTAATAAGAACCCGTCCAATTATTCCAGAACAATCGACCGAGCATCTCAGGATAGTGGTGTACATAATGCAGGCATACGCCCTCCTGTCCCCCGAGGAGTTCTTCCTGGGGGCTGGGGGGAAGTGTATGACGCTCCTAGAGGACATGCTAGCCGACATGCGCACTGAAGGCGTCATCACAGTGCTCAAGATGGCGGAGATCTGCATATCTGTCACGTTTCCTGAGAGGAACGCGTACCTCGGCGTTAAAGTCATATGGCCGATACTCATTAGGGTTATACAGTAAGTTTGGTTTATAACTTTATTTGAAAGTTTCCAAGGTGATACAGTAGAACCTTGGTGCGGTCGGAATAGAATCTCCGCCACTCCTGGTTCTACTGTGAAGTAATTACAAAGTAAGATATTGATTAGATATAAGGGCATAATCGTAGTCCTCAGACGGAGCAGTACATAGCACGATACTAATCAATTATTTGTGTACCTGATTTGGGAAATATGGCGAACTGTATAAATGTCTGTACTATCATTGTTAATCCAAATATTTAGACAAATGATTTTGATTTGATTTGCAAAAATTTTAGAGTTGTTTGATATATAATATTCTTTTAATTATATTGAACTAACTTAACTTCTTAATCGACAGCTGGCTCCTAGAAGGAGATGACTTGCCAGCTGTGCTATCAGTGCAACTGTGCCTGTTGTCTCGAGTCATTCTGTTGTCAACTGACCTGTTCTACAACGCTATCGAAGAGGCGGCCAACGGCCTTCACGAGTACGACTCTGATCCTGCTAAAGTGTTGAACAGAGTTCTCCACGTTTGGACTGAGAAGATGAATTTGGCTACTAGAGTTACGAAATGGAAGCTTATAGGTAAATATTAAGTACATATTTTTTTCACACCACAAGGCCACGTCTCGTCAATGTCATCAACTTCAGGCAGTACCTTAGTCCCACCTGAAATTGCAAATTTTTTTTCCGCCGGCTTTTTTCTCCTGGTCAACAATAGCTAAAAGAGCATCTAAAGCCGATGAACTTATTGATTTTTTGACTTTCATTAAGTGTATGTTTTGAAATGTAATGAATATAACAATTTCATTTCATTTCAAATAGATGCGTTACTACTTCTGAGGATTAAGATTGAGTGAACTCCGGCAACCACAACCTTCTTCCGAAGCAATAAATTGCTTTACGGTAGATTTGGGTGTGGCGATGGTACTTCCCCGGGTGGCAGCCACCTACACTTCTGTTTCCATGGCAGCATGTGGACCGCTTTTGGTCTAAATATAAACTTGTAATCATATCCTCTCTTCAGGTCTTGGTTTAGTAGCGTTATTGACAACGAAGAATGCCACAGTGCTGCAACGATTCTCTGCCATACTCCTCAACTTGACTGAAGTCCTCAACGATGTTAGGAATATTGAATACAAGGACACTTATGTTGAGTAAGTCTATTTAAATTGTTAATTCTTTTAATCAACCATTTTTTCTACACAAACACATAAATTCTAAAAATTATATGTTTCATACTTAAAAGTTCAGCTTTACCTGTGCCTGGGTCAAGTAAAGTATGTGATGTATGTGAAGCAAAGATTCGTTTTGGACAGGCAATGTTTTTGGGATAAGTACGAATAATTGTTCAGTGTCTGGGTGTTTGTTTAATTAAAAAAATTATGTACGTTTATCAGTTGTCTAGCAGTGTGTGTGAATTGTCCCAAGTCATTAATATACTTTTTTATTATTTAGTGGTCTGGTGGCGCCGCCGGGCTCGCGGGCCGCGTCCCCGCTGGAGGGGTGCGGCGGCGCGACGCGGTGGGGCGCGGGCAGCGCGGCGGCGCGCACGCCGCACGCCGCGCGCTGCGACCGCCTCGCCGCCGCGCACCCCGCGCACGTGCTCGACCTGCGCGCCGTCACGCACCACCAGGCAAGTGGGAACTTCAACTAAGAGTCTTAATTGTGTAAACTTGTATTTCGTCTATAAAAATAAAAATATAAAGTGTTTCGCGTATACATAACGTATACACTAATAAGGAATATGCAAGTGATTTAAATTTACTTATTTCTTTTTATCACTGATACTTTATGTTCTTGACATTACACCTAAAACATAATTTTTTAATTTAGCGTTATTTGGCGAACCTGACTGCTAAACGGAAGGTCATGGGTTCAATTCCCACCCAAACCAAATGTATATGTTGATGAGCACGAATATTTGTTCTGTGTGTGGATATATTGTTATCTATATAAGTATGTATTTACAAAAAAAAATATTTATTTATGTTTATCAGTTGTCTGGTTACTATAGCACAGGCTCTGTCTAATTTGGGATCAGATGGCCGTGTGTGAGTTGTGACAAAGATATATATTTATTTATTATCTAGATGCCCATCTAGGCATGATGTGTTTTAGACGACATTAAGTTTTTTAAAACTAGTACCGACTAATTTATCTACATTTTTTACAGTTGGAAACATTGAAGAGTCAGGTGGGCGCGGAAACGTTCGACCGGCTGGTGCAGTCAACAGATAAGGAAACGCTTAAACAGATTAGAGAATACATACCAATTTAGATCTAGAATCTATAACCCTAACGATATTTTTTTTAAAGATGGAATCACTTAGGTATATAATAATGATTCGATACAAGTAGTGACGTGCATGTCGCTGGATTGAAGAGTTAATGACGCAACGCCCATTTCTACCGTCAAAGATTTCTTACTACTTTATGATTAGAATTTTATATTATATAAATTTCGAAATACATTACTATTGTTATATAGCTACCTTCTTAAAAAAAGATGTATGTGGTTCCATCTTTAGAAAACCTTTTTAACTATTATTAATTCGTGATTGAGTTTAAAGGATCAAAATGCTGTACTGCGTATAGGGCACTTTGGTCCTTTCAGCACCAAGCCACACATTTTATTATTGGCGTTGAAATATAATTTGTACATTATGTATTATTTTATCTGATACAAATTTTACAATATTTAACTAATTCTGGCTTATGTTTAGTCTTTGAATTAAATTATTGTGATTTGATGCCCGAGTGATTTTTCATGATAACTACGAACTCGACTACGAATCGTATATGTATACAGTATACATATGTAATATATAATATAACTTCCTATAATATAGCTTTAAAATAGAGAAACTTTTCTGTATATGTCAATATATTGAATTTTATTGGAACGCATTTATAGAGACGCAATCTGAAATTTTGTTGGTTCGAACCTTAAGCCGGACTTTTTGTAACAGAAGCTAAGGGAATATAGTGTTTTTGATTGGCCAAAAAAGCTTAGTTAGGGCGTAGTGTATCAATTATAACCAATCATCAACACGCATCACGTCTTGTTTGATTTTTAGGGGTGGAGACTAGTTTAATTACTATGAAAAATATTTAATTAGATTTTGTCCGATCCACTGTCAAATCTATATATATAAAAATGAATTGCTGTTCGTTAGTCTCGCTAAAACTTGAGAACGGCTGGACCGATTTGGCTAATTTTGGTTTTGAATTATTTTTGGAAATCCAGGTAAGGTTTAAAAGGTGAGTAAATATGAAAAAAAATTTGGAATATAGTAAAAGCAACAATTTCGTTTTTCCTTAGGAACTATTCCTACATGTCAAATATTCGATGTTCGTCCCGTCGTTCAGAACTCAATCAATTAAATTTAAAAGTCGTTCAGAAAGTTGAAATATTCTGCAATTATCGTTCAGTTTATTTATATATTGATTCTGGGGCGGTACGAAGTAAGCCGGGTCAGCTAGTAAAAAATAAAATTTAGCAAAAAATAAAACTGACTTCTAAATACAATTTGTATAAAGGGCCAATATGACGCAACCTCCATAATATTTGTTTGTGTTACAAAAGAAATATTAAAAGTATTACAACTAAATGTAAAACTTAACAGCACCCAGTTGTGTGTAACTTCCCATTTTTAAAGTGTGGTTTATTAGCACTTAAAGTTACATAAAAAACGAGAAGGTCAGATGGTTAATTTTACATAAGCGTGTCAGCCTTTTGAATACGTGGGAAAAACCTCGCTGCTAATGACTGTTACGGTGATTAAAAAATACGAAAAACAAAATCAATTTAAAATTGAAAACTATTATAGGAAATACAGTCTCCGTTGCGACTTGACGACCGACAGGAGTAAAACTAGTCAGATTATAAAAAAGTTAAAGTAATTGCAAATTCTTTAATAAATAATTTTATTTATGTGTTTATAGTAATTATTTATTTATTGATTAAAATTTCTTATTTTATATTTTCTATAAAATTTAGCAACTCAAGTACGTACATATATTGTACGTTTCATTAAATCAAATAGTAATTATATTATGAATATTAACGTTTATATAAAAAATATCAGGGTATTTACTATTTATAAGAAATCGCCGAAAGAGTCTACGAAAAGAACTCTCAGCACTCTTTTAAGTAATTTAAAAGTTAATTCAGTTACTCGATGTTAAAGCTTTTATGTTAACATTTTATAACTTTTCAAGTATTTCTATCTATTAAAAAAATAGTTATCATGGTAATCCAAACTCGTCAAGCTTACGGAATACATTGAAATAATTGAGAATTAACACATTTTTAGAACTACATAGATTGAAATATTTGCAATTGTTAAACCTTACATTTTTATTGCAAATTTCACAATTTTAGATTGTGATACGATCAAATAAGTACATAATATAAAAAGTAAAACATTTTAAATTTAATTATATCAATATTCACAATAGGTATTCTCTGAAATCAGTGAGAGTAGAGTTTATCTTTGAATTATGCCATCAATACCGGTTTCCGTCGGCATCCGTGACTTGATAGTCTCAAAACAAATGTTATGTCATTTCCTCCGCGATTCATTTTAAATTCAACGAATTTTTTTTTGTGGGGCAGCTAGAAAATACCTCGAATCTCGTGACAAATGAGTTTATTCTGAATGAATTAATAAACTATTTATTATTATGTTTATGTTATTGTTATTGATTTCTTATGTTTATTTTCTTTTTGTAATAATAACTAATAAAAATATTGAATAAATTTATTGTGTTTCGGAAAGAGGGTGTGGATGCCGGAGTTCACTAAATATGAGGCGACTTAGTCCTTAGAAGTAGCAACGCATCTATTTCAGGTAAGACTAAGGTACTGTTTGAAGTTGTAAGTGCATGTCCATGGGTTGCAGTGAACACTTAACACCAGGTGGCTTGCACGCTCATTGGCTACTTTTCTAATATATAAAAATGAATGTCTGTATGTATGTCCTCGATGAACTCAAAAACTACAAGACCGATTATTATGAAAATTGGTATATATATGTATTTTTCCACGGAGAAGGTTTGTATAATATGCTCATTGATGTCA
>DWNH01001105.1:0-12148 GCA_018249895.1 Tiana niger
ACTACATGCAGTACGCATAGTATTTATGCTGCCGGTCTCGATAAAGAACTATGAATATTTATAAAGACGTCTGAAATAGTTATTGTGATTATTATTTATTTGTGTCGCAGTAGGTATTTACTATCAAATTATTATTTTTACCACTTTCAATTACGTTTACTATAAAAATATTAATTTAGTAGACACTCACTTCATGACAATCTATAGTACAAATTACTAGTAACTTGTAGATTGAAATCGAAGATACCTACGGAAACTATACTAGTACTATGAAGCTTAATTACTTAAGACAGTTTGTAGAAAAACGCTTATTTTCCCATAAAGAGCCTTTTAAATAAATACAAGCGAATCAGCACGAACATAAAATTTGAGATCAGGGAGGAGACAGTTCGAAACGAAAACCATGAATACACTAAAAACATCCCGACGAACGGTTCGCGAAGTAAACGTAGAGCTTTCCATTGAATGGAAAAATGCACCGTGGAGCCGGTTTCTTCATACCTTCCGGATTCCCAACCTGCTACTCTAGGTCAGATAGCGCCATCTCACTCACACGTACTGCCAACGACAAAGATTGCAAGATCGATTTGGGGTCGCGACGCCCTAACCTAGATTGTCTGTGCTCAGTAAATTTTGTAGTGTGGTCGGATTTATTTTGAAAACATATATCTATTTACTAAAAATACTATAAGGATAAACAGCGATTAAAATAAAAGTGACAGATTATATAATCGGTTTATTAAGTCGTTATTCGGATAATAGCAGTCTGCCAACTTGCTAAGTAGTTTAAGTACCTAATAGTGCCTAATATTATCTTCTTACCTCTTAGTAATTAAGCTAGCTTAAGTAGCTTATATCAAAAGGTTATTTAATTTTTAGCACACGGTTATAACAAAATTTATTATTATTTAATACAGGTATGAGAAAAACTACAAGAAATTACCTTTGTATAATTGATTATTTAATAACGAATTATACAAAAGTATAATGAGAAATAGTGATAAAAACGAGGTTTATTCTAGTAAAACAAATAATACAGTGTAGAAAATAGGGAATACTTTAACAAATAAAACATTTTAAAGCAATACTATCCTCCGGTTTCCTTTTATGTTCTAGGAGACAACTATATTTTTAATTCATCGCCTAGGTCTATCATACAAAATATTGTGTAACACTTTGTAATTTTTTGTTTTAGCACTGAGAACATGAAAAAACGATGGTGGCGTTATGGCAGCCACCATCGCTAGTCATGGTACTGGTAATTACCATTACCGTATATGCTCTTATTGTCTGTTGTCTATTTTTGCTTATAAGTAACGATACTCACTCGCATGTGTGCGAAAACTCTGAGATCTTCAGCGTATGAGCGTATACTGTACCCAGTACCGGTAGGGATGATGAAACATTTTGGTCAAGTTTCAGGTCAACTACATCGTGTGCAAAAAGTCAATTACTGAAATGAGGTAGTAAGTTTGTGTTAATTAAAACTAAGCGGAAAATGTAAGAGTACCATAAGGCGCTTGTTTACTGGTGACAATTTTAAACACCCTATGTTATTTTGGTATCGCTACACTCCTTGTTATAATACTTAAGATAAAAACAAAGGTGCATGAAAAACTACTTCAAGAACAATTTTACTGTAAACGTATATAATTTGGGCCTTATAATATTCTTATTATAATTAGGAATAAAGTTTAGTAATAAATGTAATAGTTTTAATATTAAGTTATATTTATTAATACACCACATCTAGGTATCTGAACCTCAATTTTAGTACAATAATTTAAATAAGATCACCAATATTCTTAATTAATGAGAGATCTTAAAGCATGGTATAGTCTCTATATCGTAGGCAAAGGATGCACCCACATAAAAAAATCATTGTACATAAATCTTTACTTTTTAACCATGAATATCTTTTTGTCCTCAGCACTTCGATGACTCAAATAACCATACTTATGCAGAACCTCTGATGGGAAGCATCGAAAAAGATATTATATAATCGTACATTTCAATCAATTTCTAGAAGATTCAGCTTGCTTTTATTTCGTTTTTTATGTTAATGCACATTAAATAATACGACATGACATCTGCCATTACGAATGTCTTTTGTCGTCCGTCAAAGCACACAGAAAATTTAATCACAAATCGTTTCGTATTTAATTTTTCAATAATTTTCCATAAATAATCGTGGACTGGCTTTATTTCGCTTTGATTTTTAAAATATAAAATAAATAATATGAAATTATTTTATTTTATTTATCGCTCATCTCGGATTTTGTCTCTGCCTCACAATACCATGACGATTATTAAGCCTGTTAAAAATAATGATCTTTAAAATGACTCATTCACGAAACATTACAATAGTTTATGGGTAGCAACGGACATCTAAGACTTAACTGCCATCTCGTTAGACGGCCGTTACCGTAAATTATATTTTTTAAAAGAAAATTTTAAAACAATAACGTCTTTCATCTACAGTCTTTAATATCTTACTGGACAACCCGTGGATATTTCTTATCACAACTATGAGGATTAAATATTATAGTTAGCGGTATACTACGTGTATTCATTACTAAGTTAGTGGCTAAGATACACAAAACACTAAGTTCATCTGTTTGCATTAAAAAAATGTATGAAAGATGACTACAATCATTCGCTAAGAATAGCCACTTTACATAATGCTCTTATTGTCTGTTGTCTATTGTAGCTTATAAATGACGATACCCACTCGCATGTGTGGGAAAACTCTGAGACCTCTGAGATGTATACTGCTCATTTTTCAGCAATATGGGCTCCTCTGATACCGAGAAGGTCTTTCTTCGTTTGACAGTAAGAAGTTAGTTATGAACACAGAACACGTCACGTCACGAACACGTAGAAATCGTCACAGAGCTGTAGACCTAATGATCAAATTGCCATTCTGATGTTTTTTAATGAATTTGTAGCAAACGACCATGCAGGCCACTCACTTAGTGTTGACTGATCACTGTTTGTCTTTCTGTATATATATTGTCCGGGGTAATCTTTGGAACAGCTTAGTCGATTTTAATAAAATTTGCACTTAAAAACAGTTATTTTTCATCTTAAAAACTGAAACAGTTTTTTAGTTATTGCCCTTGGGGAGTGTATCATAAGCCCCATTTACATACCAATAGACTAAATTAACTTTCTTTGAATAAATTACATTTATTTTCTTTTTGTATTGTCAGAACACATATACGAAGCGCGCCGGAATAGGATATTGAGTTCAAACTATGAGCCAACGTTTTTCCGTACCGACACCAGTCTGAACATAGGCATGCAACGCCGCGCTATAGAAAGAGATAGAAAATAAATAAACTGGTGTTATATGGGCCTTGTTACTTTAGTTGGTAAAATACAAATTACATTATTATAATAATAAATTATGAAATTTTTGTATGATAAATAAAAAAAGTATATTTTATAATAAACAACAATTGATAATAAATGGATTTTGATTAACCCAATAATCATCATTAATAATCGTTTTGTCAAAAAATACGAATGCAAAATATATGTGTATGTGTTGTAAGAGAAAATTAATGACTTCGCCGCGTATAATTGTTTAATAATAATAAATTGACAACGCAGAGTTAAAACTCCAACCTTGCGTCCCTGGTCGAGGGGCTCTTTTTATTTTTCGTCGACAAAATTTCACGCGGACGGAGTCACGAGCACGCCCTAGTTCATATAATAAATCAAATCATTTTCAAACGACATAAGTCCCATGTTAGGTATTTTCACGTTACCTTCATAATGTGAAAAACGTTGCCAAATACGCAGAGCTTATTGAAGTGCAAAGAGTTTATGGTAACGAATTAAGTATATATTTTAAAGTCCCAGGTGGATAGAGCGGTCAGCGTGTGTTGTAAACTTATTTTACAGAGTTGCGAGCGGTCGATATTCTAAGTAAGCGAAGTTCGTTTCAGTTTACTTACTGATAAGTATCCAATGACACACTTAACATATACACACTCGTAAATGGGTATTTAAACACCACAACTGATATACTATGTGCGTTCATTTTATCATTCTCATAGACTTAAATGATTCATGTTTTAAATCGATCCATAGGTACAGTATAGTTTTATTAATATATAAGTAAAAAAAAGTAATATTACAGTTAAATTATTAAATATTCGATTTTTAATTTGAAATTATAAGGTTGTTTAGTTAATGGATGTTTGGAGGTTTCCCTTGCTCGCCTGTATCGGTTTTCAAAGGGCTGTAACTTCGGTAAGGCTGAACTCATATGAAGTTAAAACAACAAAGAACATGCCGTATGCCGCCGTTCAGATATGCGCATTAATTTCTTGTCCTGTGGAGTCCTTTTCCCATTCAATAACAGTTACATAAGCCATAAGATTTCACCCTTTGCACATTCTTCAAAAAAGATTAATATCTCACCTTATGTTATATTTGAATTTTTGAAATCCTGTATATAAGGCTACGTTACCGTTTACTATCCCTGATCAAAATTAAAGTAGGCAGGTAAAGACGGATTCGTCTGTTATTCTCTCTAGTCACATTTTGCGGTAAATATTCTTAATAAATTACGTTTTTTAGATAACTAATCTATAATAACTATAATAAGAACGAAAACAATAAAACATAACATACAAACACTTTTTCAACAGATTTCGACTTTCTTTGTGGCTGAACATGACAAAGGCTGGACACGTTCAAAGACCACAGACAGTAGATACGCGTCCACAAATAATACTCACATATGTACATAGCTATAAAGCATAATCGATCAAGTATTGAGTGCGATCATTGTGCTCGCCAGTTGGACCGTAAATCCTGTCACTATCCCCCCTCCTCTTCCCACCTCCCCCTCACCCAGTAGACCCCCTCCCCATTTATATGAATCTCATTTACGTTTGCGCTTACGCAACTGAGTAAAATCACTGGAGTGGATAATGTTAATTGATATTAAGGATGAACAGTACTTCGGAATTGTATTCGTTACGCCGGCTACATCACCGGTAACATCGCTGTTCCTGTCATTAATATATTATAATTCAGATTTTGTATACAAATTAACAATACACTTTTGACGTGACAAGGTTATGAGCTTTGAGTGTTTATGTTTAATTACGAGCGCGGTGGATCGATCTGTTACCTATCTGTCTTTATAAGGTATTTTCTTTACCCGAGTTATTGTTTCTATGGATTGCAAACTCAATCTACGGATCGGTTATTGGCACGCTTTTCCACTAATTGGATTAAATTGTCAATCTTAAATAGTAAAATTGAATAGAGTTTGATTATTAATTTTGGTCAATAGATGATAGGCCATGTTGGTAGCCACGCCATTCTAATCGTTAGAAATTCCTTTACAACAGAAATAAGTGTGGCCTCCTCAGTCGACCTACTCTATCATTTACAAAATTATTATATAATTTTATATTATAAAATGTAAACATAATTATTAAGTATTTCTAATCAGCAATTGACTTCGCGCTCTAAGAATGTTACTTGAACCGCATTTGCATATTATTTCACTTTGCGGGATATCGTATTAAAAGTTCAATAGAAACTAGATCTAGTCAATCCAGTAGGAAACGAAACACGCAATGTGTAATGGTGCGTTTAATCATGTTTTACACGGACAGATCGGCCACATCGCCGTGACGTGACCATAAAACACAATGAGGGACAAGAGTTGACAAGCGTGTGAGTGGAATCCGAATATGTCGCAAAAAGTAACGCCGACTTACATCGGTAATATATAATTTTTTTACAACGATAATCATTTAACAAATTATAATTTATTTAACAAATATTGTAGGTAAATAAATTTTAGGTTTCTTCTTTTCCATATAAACTTTAATTGTTCGAGAAATCATAATTCTCCGTGAGTGCAGTCATCTTACATTGGGATCCGAAGTTTTCACATCATGTATTAATATAATTAGTAGCATTTATTGTTTGAAAGAAACAGCAAAAGAACATGTTGGCTGCACACGTAAAGCGGCCCTTGACGTTTACGGTTACCTCTTAAATTACTCTAATAATTCTGAAGAAAAGAATCCTCTGATACAATCGCTAGAACAGCTAGACCGTGGCTTTGGAACAAATGGGTCTAGCAAGAGTAAACCTAATCCTACAACCGAAAAAACTTTCGCTTTTAGATTTCCAAGTGATTTTTTAATGACTTCGTTAATTTTTTGGTTAAAGTTCTAAACGAGGCGGATTATTTCAATTGATTATGTAAGCAATAACGTTTATGTAACCTAAGTAATAAATGTTAAGCTAATATTATACTATCAGACGTGGTTTTAACACAGAAAGAGCTACGACTTGCAATAAACAAATTATACTTACCCTAGTTTAAGGATAGCCTCAGGATATTAACAAAAATTGTATAGATTTTCTGTCTGCAAATTTTTTTAAGTATCAATCTTAAAGCCTTACTGAGCGCTCAGCGAAATGTTAACACAAGTAAATACAATATAAGAGTGAGGACGATTCAATCTTTGAAAAACGAATGTCATTATTCCGTGACCTAAAAATCTATTGAAAAATGTGTTTCAAAATCTGCCTCCTCCTTTGACATTGTCTGTTATGTGGACATGAATATGCTAAATAGGTTATTTTAAATATAACAATAAGACATAATCAAACATAAGTAGCCTAATTTCGTTTAGAACATAGATCATATCGTTACACGAGTCTGCCGAGAGTCTATACGATTTTTTTTTCAGCTCTATTTTCCTACACAAAACGAAATAATGGGGCTATCAAGATTATACACTTGTCTGACCTACAGACATTATACAGCATCAGCATACGCCAGCCTACATACATATGTACGAACAGCCGTGCCTAGAAACTTTTTTAGAAACATGACAAATCACATGCAACATTTGAAAGTCTTTTATCGCAATCGTTGAATACGAAGTTTTGCTAATAAATGTGATCCTATTTTATTAATGGTATTTAGATTACATTGGGCAGGTTATCTGTGGACATGATAAATTCAGTCAATATTTTAAACAGATTATGGCTATGTCTACTTGAATAGTAAAGATTATTAGCCAATTTATTTAATAATCTGGCCAATAATAGTATAAATTAGATTATGCCTTACAAAGAGGTCAGATACTACCTAAACGGCTGCCGTGGTCGGTTTAACTTAGGTATGACTTCTAATAAATCCAGACACTCGTATGTCTTAGAATACCTAAGATTTAAAGGAATCGGAAGAAAACGAAATTTTTACCTAATATAATTTTATTTAAATTACCTTAAACTTGCACAATGCTCATGGGCGTGTGCATGAGTGAACACGGCCTAATAACGACAAAACTTGTGACTTCCTTTGCACACTTCAATGAATTTTAACATTTAGTTGTTACGGTTACAACTCTAGATTGGATTGGTTTTGCTTTTATGCTTTTGACTTCGGTTTACATCTATGAAACATTGGAGTCTATAATAATAGCGTATATGGAAAACTTTTTTTTATAGTATACCTAGGTTGAGCAAATTTCTGATGGTGCTTTCTACGTAGTCATGAGACATTTTTTGGGAATTGGGGACAACAATTGAACTCAAAATTGAGATAATGAAAGAAAATACTAGATATGTGAATTTTTTTTTTAAATAATTGAGTCACAATGCAAATGAAACTACGTCATGCGAAAATATGCAATAAAAGAATATATTACTATACTGAAATTTAAATGAAAATTGTTCCGACATGAAATATAAGGTTTAAGCCCATTTCTACTAGGTTATTCAATGTTGGGACAAAAGTAGACAAATGACGACAGTGATAAATCGCAATCATTAAACAACATGTATAATAAGTATTATTAAACAGCCGATTTGTCATTTACGTAAGAAAACATTTGACTTCCACTTAACCTCTCGTTACACACTGTCCACTGTTACGCTAATTTAAATATTATATCTATTATTTAAATATTTGTAATTTAAACTTTTGTTTATTTTCACCGGGTTTTGCAGTTACTAATTTCATTTTGTCGAAGGCGCGATTTAAGAAGATAACGATGTCGTCCTCCTTGCCCTGTTAAGCTAATAGGACATTGATTAGCTTAATTTTCTTTTTAGGTATGTGCAATAAATATAATTTGTATTATAACTATTGTGATGTGGTAACAATCGCAAAAGTCGACTGTTGCAATCACATTGCTTAGAAAGGAAATAAGAAGATGGAACTTCTTGTGAAAAAATCCTTCCAATTTTATAGGAGCATCTCAGGCCTTCAAGTATTATTCGATTATGAACGAAATCTATAATGGTTCAGACACCAAAAAATAATTTTCGGTTGTTAAGACAGGATTTTCTAAAATTGATAATTTTTTTGTTTCTTTGAAAGCATTAATTCATCTGTGTCTTTAATTTAAAAAAATATATATACTCAAAAATATTACAATATTTTTGAGTTTGTTTGGCATTGTATTAAAAAAAGTTTTTTTACCTATGTGATAATTATATTTAACAATTATCCTTAAATATATGCAATATATGTGCAGTTTTAAATCACTCTGAAAACACTTACATATCTGAAAATATTCAAACATGGCGCGCGAATCCTTTTTTCATTAGTATTTCAACTTCAGACAGTTTGGGAGCAGTTAGTGTGCCTTTATTTTAAAGATGTTTCTTTAGTTGTGGTCTGACTTGAAATACAAATGATTTCTCCAAAGTTTTAAAAAACATAAACACGCGAAATCGCGGCAGAGTTTTTATTAGTAAAAACGCGGAATTAACAACGGCCGTTATTAATTAGCTGTTTAACTATTTTAATGTGAAACTACAGAACTGTAGCTTAAGTATTGTATTGTTAAGATACGAGTTAACGGCCAATGTACGTTGGATATTCTCAGACCACCTAATACTTATAGGCCTGGACTACACGTGCGGGTCATCGCCCATAAGTCCTAGGTTAACCTCAACGTGCCCTCTGAAACACGGAAGCGTGCATACAATATCTGCTACTGCTAATACTCGTTGTGCAGTTTCATCACTCACGACGTACCTGATGGTCTGTGTGGTGTAGTGGTTACCGTAGTACCATGGTGGTTACCACCATTCGATGGGTTCGATTCCCGGCAGGTCAGAAGTGATGCAGAAGAAGTTCAATATAGATTTCTGTTCCCGGTATAGGTGTTTGTGTAAATATCTTTGTGTGTGTCCATGCTCCCCACAACACAAGGAACCCTAGTGTGCGGCTATGAGTGTAAAGCGTTATTGTGATTATTACGCATATGTGCAATTGAAGTATGCGCTTCAAAAGATTTTGCACATATTATGCAACATAACATCAATCTAGCAGAATGAGGCTTATTCCTGAAGTGAGACAATTCACATTCTGATAGGCATATAACTTGAGATGAGGTAGGTCATTTTCTTTGGTGACCCTAAAAAGTTCAATAGAAAGCGGCGGTGATGCATTGCGTAGCGCAGCACCCTCGCGTGTCGACTGATAACGTTCGCATTATACTCGTACCACCCACCTACAAGGTCTTCTTGCCTTATCAAGTCGGTAATCGGAATTGATACATACATTAGTTTAAGGAAATACGTAATTAACATAAATTAGTTGGATTCAGTTTTTCAGTGATTTAAATGTAATTTTCTGATCAGGGAAGCCAATATTTAATATTTTCATTAAGTACAGCGCAGAGTATCCAATTTAATATTCGGAATTTATAAAAATGGTATACATATATGTATACTTACGTATTTGAAAAGTCATGCAATTTCCATAATCGATTGAAAAATTAGAAATGCATTTAATAATATTGCAGGTTTTTTAAATATTAATTAAGAGTTTTGAGAAATTTTATAAAGAAAATATCTTACGTTCTTCTGTCTGGATAATGCCATTTTTATAAGTTGTACTCGTATATATATAAATTATTATGTTTATTGTATATACTTATGTGTATTTTTTTAAATATCACATGTTATTATCTAAGATGAGCATATTAACTCTATAATTGTTGTTTCCCTACTCTATAATTGTCTGGAAGAAATCGCTATTAGTGATAATACCGCCTACTATGCAAATATCTAGGCTATGTATGTTTATTTAGATTTCATACATTTTGTTCAATTTTCGTGTACAAAAAATGATTATATTGATTGAAGAGATTATTATGATATACAGAGGTTCAACTCAATTCTTAAAGAATTTCTACATCAGTTCAGACATATATATGTATGTACATACGTACATATCTCGCAAAATACACGTATATATGCGATACAATGCTGCATAATTTTATATTTAGGCAAATAGTATTCAACATACATACGTATGTATGTACGTATGAATGTACAAGATCAGTACAGGTTAAAAAAGGATGAAAGATTGTCACGGGGTCCTTAAGGACGTACTCGTATGCTATAAAATAAGGTAAATATAAGTGCAACGATTTTGCAATTATGATTGGCTGAAGAAATATAGTAATAGATAAAACGAAAACAAGGGACTGTCAGAATTCCGTTGTGTATATATACGATTGACGAAAGAATAATTTTTCCCAATTTATTGAAAAAAATTAGTAAACAGGCATGCGGACCATCTTTTAAGAGTGGTTGTCAGTAATTTCTGCAACCCACTTTCCATCTTCAACCCCAATACTGCCGTAGTCCTGAGATTGTAAATGATGCGTAGGTATTCCTGCGGGCGAGGATTAAAACATGTTTAATGTACTCTGGCAGCCACATCCTCTGCTTTGCTCCGTTTTCAACAAATTACTTCACGATAAAATTGGGTGTGGCGGTGGTACATCCCCGTTCCGCAAAACCTACCATCTCTCCAAAATTTGATTTTATGTCGCATCATGTCGTGTCCTGATGATGATATTGTAATTCTCTCTATTAAGACTCCATTCTATGGTGTGATCACTTTTAAGTACGCATTCCATGTTATCAGGCATTAAGAGATATTTAGTCATTAAAAAGATAAGTTAATTATAATTTATAGGTTGACTAACCACATTACACTATATTACTGAATCGCTGTGCACGCATGTGAAGTCGCTGTCTGAATTTAATGTTTTCTATCTTATCTTACTGGTGTAATGTGTTTTGAATTAAAATTTGTAGAAATAAACTTTTCTTACTATAATTTTTACTTCACGCTTTGGTATTCACGTTAGGTACGTATATAAAAACCGATGAAACTCATATGTTCGAATAGCTATTAATTTATAAACATGTTATTATTAGCTTCACCTGTATGTACATATGTAACTGATTGAAACATGTCGAATATAATTAAAAAAAAAAAATATAACAATTTAATAAATTTGGTCTGTTATTCTTACCAAGATCATCGGCTTATAATTTATGAATTATTTGAACAGTATCACAATTATTAAGTATTTTAAATACTTATTAAGTATCACCTCCACCTCACGGAAAGTAGTGTCAGTTTGTTTTGAAACATTATTACAAAGATAATTTATTAATAGGTTATTTTAAATCTTACTTTTTATTTACGCATTTGGCTCATACGTGACAATGTCGTATGCGCATGCAGCATACAAATTTATTTTACGACGTCATCAAAAGTATTTCGCATTTAGGGATCGACAGAATATTTTTATGTCGTATCATATTATATGTAATGAAGCACCCCAAGTTTAAACCACAACTATGTATTCATTAAACCACCACACAATAATGTATTTATTAAAGACTTCTTTTTCGATCACATGCAGTTGATAGTTCTTTTCTAGTCAGAAAATAAACTTAAAGTAGGCCTGTGTTTCTAAATAATTCAAAAGACATGTTAGATTATCCAGTAAAATTTATTTATTTTTCTTAGTTTTAGTAGTTTAGATGTTTCCGTGTTTATTTATTATTTATTTATAAAGATGTTTCCTCGTCATTAAAAAATAGCGCTATTGTAGTAGAAGTAGTATAGCAAAATTATTGGTAGACTTGACACAAATTACTTAGTGCAACCAATAAAATTAATATATAATTTTGACAGCCGTAACATCTGCTAAAACATTCGTCGTCATAAATTCAAGTGAAATAAAATAAAAAACTGACCTGCATTTGAAACCACGAGTCGAGGAGCCCAGCGGCGTGTGGTGCGCCCCAGCGGCCGCCGCCCGGGAATGTAACATCG
>DWNH01001106.1:0-12146 GCA_018249895.1 Tiana niger
CGTGTTCCCATTGGTCGTTTTTTTGTTGTTCATTCTTGCTCAACGCGCTACAGACTGGAGTATGTTAAGTTATGAAATGAACTGGGTAACAAATTCTTAAAAAGTTCAAATTGAACTTTTTAATAAATTCGATTTTATTTCCAGGTGACATTGGTAATTATTATTATGGACAAGGACATCCAATGAAGCCGCACCGTATACGCATGACACATAATTTACTACTGAATTATGGCCTCTACAGAAAAATGGAAATATATGTAAGTCTAATTCATGTTTCTTTATCTTATTTTGATATAAACATTAGCCCATCAGTATATCAACCAATTATTGGCCTACTGCTAGGCACTGATCTTCATCACATTTGAGATAGCCCTTAAGCTCCCACCCTGGCCGAATGCTGGTAGGTGGATATCAGATGTGTTCTGAGAATGTTATGATTGCTCATTTATTCTTTTTAGTATTTCGTCAGTTGTCACTTCAAAAAATTATTAGTTCAAAGATTTAGGAGATACAATTACTCAGAATGTGCATAATAAAATTAAGAAACAGGGATTTTGTGAAATACTATCTGTAGGTGGCTATAACTGGTAAGGTGTCGCCGGGAAACTATCACCGCCACACCTAATTCTACCTTAAAGTAATTTATTGTGTTTTGGAAAGAAGGTGTAGATGCCGGAGTTCACTAAATAACGTTGCAACCATTTTAGTCCTCAGAAGTAGCAACGCATCTATTTGTGATCTCAGGTAGAACTAAGGTCTGAAATAGCACCAGGTGACCTGCATGCTCGTTTTGCTACTTTTATTCAATAAAAAAAGGAAGAATAATGTACTAAAAAATGTAGTGTAAGGAAAAGAAATAGATGTATAGAGATGTGTTAGGTGAAACATAACTGAATTTGATGGAGGATATTTATATAATAGAAATTTGTAAATGAATATCATATGAATTACATTCTGCTTAAGGTACATTTCTATGTAATTGTGCAATATAAATTTCTAATACTAGAAAACTGTATGCCTGATATAATATTATAATTTATATAATATTATAATTTATATAATATTATAATTTATATAATATTATAATTTATATAATATTATAATTATAAATTTATAATTTCCATAATATACTTTACCTGTGGACTTCCAACTTCCAAACCTTGCTGGGTCAATATGCTGGACTATGGCTTACGCTCTTTTTATTTTTGAGAAATGCGGCTGGCCTATTGGCTTAGTGGTTAGTAAACGTGACTGCTAAATCTGAGGTTGTGTGTTCAAATCCCACCCAGGACAAATGTTTGGGTGAAGAGCATGAATAATTGCTTTATGTTTGACTGTACAGTTATCTGTATAAGTATGTGTTTACAAATATTTATGTGTTTGTCAGTCATCTAGTTACCATAGCACAGGCTCTGCCTAGTTTGGGATCACACTGCTGTGTATGAGGTGTCCCAAGATATTCATTTATTACTACTGGTGTCATTAACACCTACCCAGCACTGGATAAAGATGATCAGGATATTCTTATAAACCACATTGATTATTGTAGTTCTTTTAAAATTCTTCAGACATAGCTAAACTCTTCTACTATGTTAGCACTCTATTTAATCTACATATTTATTGACAGAGACCCCATAAAGCAACAGCTGATGAAATGACCAAATTCCATTCAGATGACTACATAAGGTTCCTACGCTCTATCAGGCCAGACAATATGTCTGAATATAATAAGCAGATGCAAAGATGTAAGTTTGAAGATACTATTAATCAAGTTATAAATATATAATAATATATTATGACTCAAATATATTTTATTAAGAAATTTATTTATCAATTAGAAATTTTAGATAAATCAACCATCTAGACCTGTATTACAGTCCTGTATAGGAATTTTTATAATATTATACTTTTGTACTGAAATTGCTGTTAAGAAAATATGCAAGAAAGTTATATAAAAATTACACTTTCCACTTTAATTTTTCAGAAGAGCCTAATTCTTATTGTTTAATATAACATTGTGTACATATTAGAGACGTCTTTAATTCAATGTATAATTTTGTTTTAGTTAATGTTGGTGAAGATTGCCCAGTGTTTGATGGGCTGTATGAATTCTGCCAGCTGTCTGCTGGAGGGTCTGTTGCTGCAGCTGTAAAACTGAATAAACAGGTATGATCAGGTCTTGAAAAATTTCTTAACATCTGCAACAGCCAATCAGATTATGCCTTTTTTATAGTATGGTGGATTATGATGTTCATGCATTGAGCTGTTACTTATTTATGATAACTGTTAATATATATATTTTAGAAAATATTTTTTTTTTTTCATAATTTTTTTTTTATTATGCAACAAAGTGAAAAATTTATGATCAAATTAACTATACCACTTAATTTTTTTTATAGTTTTGGTACAAAACCAACAATGTTCATTATTAATCGCTATAATACTTGTAAAGAGTGTGTTTTAGAATGAGCAAAGCCCAAATTATTTTTTTCTCTGTTATTATATAGGTTTATTTTGTAAATTAATACACTCCTGCTGCCTTTTTGCGAATCCAAAATACTATAAATAAATGATCATTTTCTAGGTACACAACATACAAAACTCTCATAACAGTTGTTTTTTTTAAAGGGTTCATAGCCGTTTTTGTTACTTACTAAAGTATTTTCATACATACAAATCAATTCATGAAGTAAATGTTCACAGGCATCGGAAATATGTATCAACTGGGGAGGCGGGCTCCATCACGCGAAGAAGTCTGAAGCATCTGGTTTTTGTTACGTAAATGACATTGTGCTTGGTATTTTGGAGTTGTTGAAGTATCACCAGAGGGTGCTCTACATCGACATCGACGTACATCACGGGGATGGGGTAGAGGAGGCTTTCTACACCACTGACAGAGTCATGACAGTATCCTTCCACAAATATGGGGAATACTTCCCTGGCACTGGTGAGTTGATGTCTCATTTATTACAGTAGAAAGATATTAAAACAATATTTTGCTCTGTTTTCTTCTCAAAATATCTAACTTATGGAGAGACAATATAGTTGTGGGTACTGTAAAGTATACAATTTTTATAGGTGACTTACGTGACATTGGTGCAGGCAAGGGCAAGTATTATGCTGTCAATATACCACTAAGAGATGGTATGGACGATGAATCTTATGAATCAATATTTGTTCCAATCATCTCCAAAGTTATGGAGACTTTTCAACCCAGTGCTGTAGTATTGCAGTGTGGTGCTGATTCTCTAACAGGTACGAATTATTTATCAGTATTTATTATATCTATCAGTATGGCATCATTGTGTATCTTATTACTGTATTACATTTTAACACTTTACTCTTTATTGTTTGTTACAGGAGACAGATTAGGATGTTTTAATTTAACAGTTCGAGGCCATGGACGCTGTGTTGAATTGGTCAAAAGATTTGGACTTCCATTCCTTCTTGTTGGAGGTGGAGGGTATGGAACTCTTGTATATTTTTCTTTGAATGTTAATTTATTGTTGTCCTAATTAAGACATTTTTATATTTCATCATCAACCAATCATTGTCCCACTGCTGGGCACAGGTCTCCTCTCAAATAAGGATTTAGGCCATAGTCCACCACATTGGCCTAGTGGGTTGGTGGACTTCACACGTATTTCGAGAACGGTTTGAAGATCTCTCAGGCATGCAAGTTTTCTCACGATGTTTTAGTAGAGTAAGTAATAATTTATAATACGCACATAATTTAGGAAAAATTCATGGTGCGTGCGGGGATTGAATCCGGATCCACCAGAACGTTAGGCCGAAATGTTTAGAATGAGGAATGGAAATAATGTAAAAAGTATTTTCTATTGCACCAACAGATATACTATACGCAATGTATCGCGATGCTGGACGTATGAGACATCAGTAGCTCTTGGTGTAGAAATTGCCAATGAGTTGCCGTACAATGATTACTTTGAATACTTTGGACCTGACTTCAAACTACACATATCTCCAAGCAACATGTCCAATCAAAACACACCTGAATATTTAGAGAAAATCAAGAATAGGCTGTTCGAAAATTTGAGAATGTTACCACACGCGCCTGGTGTACAGGTAGGTGTTTGATTTTAACTATATTTATAAATTTTTTATTCACAAAATGTTAACATCAGCTTTGACTTACGTGAAATTCGGTTTCACACAATCTACTTGTATCCAATGGATTACAGCTTTATTGGGCGCTGATTGTTCGCTAATTCACAGCGGGCAGTCTTGTAATATGCAATAATAGTGATGAGATTTAAATTTAAATTAGTTTGTAAATTATTTATGTATTTCAGGTACAAGCCATTCCAGAAGATGCAGTCAATGACGAATCTGAAGATGAAGACAAAGTTGACAAAGATGAAAGGCTACCTCAAAGTGAAAAGGTATGAGTTAAAAAAAAGTCTTGCTTTTAGCGGTCTATAACAAGTTTTTTTATACAGGGCTGGAACAAAAACTGATTGTGCAACCCATTTCATTATTGTTTGCTTTATTATGTCTAAGTAAATTTTCAGCCATGGTAGCCGAGTTTTTTTTTAATTGCAATACAAATATGGTTCATCTAATATATTAAGTAACATAATATATGCGAACGAAGTATTAATTTAAAGTTTATGCTAATAAACGTATAAATAAACTTTAAACTTCGTTAGCTACAAAAAAAATTAATTAAGCGAACAATTTTATTACAGAAAATGAAAATATTAGAATGGATATATTCTTTAATCATCAGTAAATGATGTGAACGTCTCTGTTGTACACAGGATAAGCGGATAATCGGCGAGGGCGAGCTGTCGGAGTCGGAGGACGAGGGCGACCGCCGCGACAACCGCTCGTACCGCGCGCCGCGCAAGCGCCCGCGCCTTGACAAGGAGCCCGCGCACTTCAAGGACGACCTTAAGGGTGAGCCCTTCTACCAACACCCTGTAGTCATAGTGACGTTTTCAATCCAGTCGATTAACCGCATACATAATTATATTGTAAAGATTGGTGTTTTTTAAACAAATCAAACACCAGCCTTAATTCTATACGCAAGGGATGTAACACATACGCCAAACAGAATGTTACGTTACGACTTTACATTCTTTTTTCGTTGCATTTTTTCTTCCTGCCAACCATAGCCTAAAATGTTGATCGAAACAGATGAACAGTTTATATATTATAATATGGATATCTTAGTTTCTACTACAATCTTACTAATGTAATGAGCCTATATCTATTACGTAATCATTCATGACAGCAGTCATCTAAATAAATGTGATTTCAATCAAACTCAGGTCTGTGGCACATGCGTGCAACAAAAATGTAACACATGCACAGAAGACCTTACACTAAGATAGTAGTAGGACCATATTCAGATTAATATTAACTTGAATATTGATCCATATTAGCGTAGCTGTATTCTAACTCTTTTCTTGATCTTATTTTAGGTTAAGGTAAAGTTTTCAAAATCTTTATAATTATATTTTAGCTGAAGACGCAAAGGACGATTTGAAAAATGTGAGCAGTATGGAGGAGCCAAAGAAAGAAGTCACGCCCACCGCCTGATGCGGACGCTAGTGACGTCAGCACGCACTAGTGAATGACTTGCGTTGCCTCGGCATTTAGTGCAATGTGTAAGCGTGTTGATACCTACTAAAACAGGATGACACACGTGTGAATAAAATATTGAGAACATGAAAATATGGCGGATCAGCAGACGTTAATTGGTGAGATTTAGAATATAGATTTAAACTTAATATAATTTGGAACAGTCACTAAATAGTGTAACGTAATGGGATTGCATTTGACAGGAATATTTCCTATTACAAAAATAAAAATTGTTGTCCTAACAGTTTTAATTTGGCTCTTGGTGTGTTCCAAAAAATCTTCCTATGTAAAGTATTTTTGTAGCATAACGAAGTAAGTAAATTTAGATGGTCTAGAAAAAGTTTTTAGAGTTCATTGTAAATCAAAGTAACACATCAAAAATAAATGTTCTAAATTATGTTTTGCTTGTTTATAAGATTCTCATGCTGAAAATAATCCTAAATAATATTTGACTATGACAAAATAAGTCAAATAGTTAATCGTTTTTGATTAATTAATAGTTAATAACAATTTAATGTAGCCAATGTAGTAAAAACAAAAGAGTAAATTGGTTTAATTTTTACATCACAACTGTGTTTTTAACTACAATGTGAAAATTAGAACCCAATTTATTTGTGTTGTAACCAAAATAATTTGTACTGACAAAGTACAACAGTTTATTTTGCCTCACATTCATTTTCTAGCAGAAATTATTTTATGTTGAATCACGTAAAAACCGATTTATGGTAGTAGTAAGTGGTGGTAGTGTGTTGTGAAATAAAACTTATGCATCTTATATTTTCTCTAACTAAATTGTAACTAAAAATTATTTATTTACATGTTATCCAAACCTTCAAAAAATGATGTTTTTTGTACGTTTTAGACAAAAGTAATTTAACATAAAGTAATGAAACATTTACAACAATTTAACTGCAAATAAACAGGAAAGGTTATTAGCAAGCGAGAGATATTTATTTCATGAGAAAATGTTGCATACAATAAATAACAGCATAGTAATATAGATTGTCAATGTTCTAATGATTAATTTTATTGTTGTCTAATGTTGTTTTTAGAAATCATCTCTTTAAAGAGAAACAATGTTAACATTGAACTTAAAAACTGTTTCGTTTAAATGTATGTAAGTTATGACCTTCCCAAATGTGACTCATATTTATTCATCATCATCAAGCTATTATTGTCCCACTACATGGTCACAGGCACACATCTCCAAGGCACACGATAGCCAAGTATGTGCTGATGGATTTCATATGCGATAATGTTACAGAAAACTGTCAGACAGGTTTTGGAATTGAATCCGGACCAGACCAAAACTGAACCACTAGGCTATGGCTATCATTGCTCTTCATTTTCGTTTTTTAATAAAGGTTTCTAATTCTAGGAGTAGATGTAGTGTGAAATTAAATTTACTACTGAAATCTTCAAACAGATTGATTGTTGCTCTCTTTTTATTACTGACATGATAGATGCTGTATAATGTACATATATGTTCTTTATTAAATGCTTTTAAATTGAGAATACCTTGTAACATACACATTTTAATAAATGAAAGTATTTCTTATTCCAGTGTGTTGCAAACTTTAGACCTTACAGTCAATTTGATATTAACTAAACACTATCATTTATATAAACATCCACCTAAAACTTTAAATATGTGAAGTTGTTGGTGTGTGAATTAATATGTATAATTTATTACTGGTATTGAACGCCTTCAGCATCAAACTGTTTACGTAACTTGGTACATATGAGGTACTAAGGAATAGTATACAGCTATGTCAGTCTGTAAATGTAATCCTGATTACTGTATTGTATCTTAATTTATATGCACGATTCTTATGGACGAATGTTATTAAACGAGCAGTATGTGTATAAGTTACAAATCAACGATATAGAAACATGTCAAGACATAGCCTCAATACAAAATATACATATATCCATGAAAAGTAAAACGTTCTCAATTGTTAGATGAATTGGGTCAATTTAATATGAAATTTGATTAATGATCATTCAGCTCTATAAGTAAAAGATGCGCTTAGGTTGTTTGACTATATATTTTTACTGTGCACGTAAGTACTGTATGCAACAAGTCGTTCGCAATAAAACAAAGTCAGACATATGCGCAAAAATGGCCTGAATGTTAGTACATTTTATTAGTGCTATTTAGAATCGTACACCGCAGTTGTGCACTCCTTTAAAATTTACGTATGTCCAGACTGCACAGTTGCTTACTATTTAAATGTTCATTTTACATAATATTAATTACTGTGATTAGATTTATACTTAGCATCAATGTTATATCCTTGAGACTGACAATAGATAAATACTCCTTCGTACGCACCTTAGGCTACCTTTGCAATCGTCTTATTTAATTTTGCCTACAATTATGGAAGAACATCATATTGCATAGTCTCGATGAATTTTTAGGTTTATGAGGTGGAAACATTATTTTAAATGTACAATAGAAAGTAATACCGTAATGGCCGCTTCGCAAAGTCGTGCCTTTGTTTTCGTATAAAACGCTGTTGTAAGACTGTTAGCCTTGTAATACTTGATTAATGTTGGTCATGATTTTAAGGCAGTGTACGTGGATAGGACAGTGATGTAAATGTAGCCAGTGGCGAAGTTTCGTGAATCTTAACTATTGTTTAAACACAAAAGCTATACCGAGGTAACTGAGATGAGCTATAGGCTCCACGCGTAAAAAGCCGTTCGCAGATCAAAATATTGCTAAGTTAGCTATAACTAAGTTTGTTTAATTTGTTGGACATTTTCAGTAAACTTCAAATAATGCATAGTGTTTAAACTTTTAACTGAGATAAGACCGTTTTTTTAACAACCGTCGTGTCACGGACTGTCCCTAATCTGAGGTACTGTAGACCGTGACACATTCTGCAGTGCTTTTGTACCTTCGTCAGTCTTCCAATGCTCGTTGTTGCACCTAAGGTGCGGAAATTCATAATGTGAACAAATTATAGCTATTTTGCTAAAACCTGACCAATGTAAATCAGTCTTTAGACCATTAAGTGCGTACGGAGATTTCGTAAACTACTACAGATTTGTTACTGTAATTCAACCGAAACTAGTAGATAGGTAAAAATAATCGTGAATTTTAATTGTGTTTGTCTCTATGAGATTTTTAATGTTAAAACTATTGTGAAGGCTTGGTGTTTTAACATATGAATGCCGCCCGCAAAAATGCAAATATTTTTTATCATCTGCACATCTTTAGGTATTTATATTCGTAGGAAAATTTTATTTCGTAATTATTGTTCTTATATAAATCACCAAAATAAGAAATTTACTGCTACGAAATATTAGAAATATGATTAGGTTAATTTTAATATTAAGTTCGTTTTGTACTGAACGTATTTTTAAGATGTTCACGAAGAATAGAATTAGATAAGACTGTAAATACATTTTTTATTTGTTTAATAAATGAGAATGTGTCTAAAGCTTTTGATCTTTTTATTTATTTGCAATTTTTCTGGTATTATTAATCCCCGTTTGCCGGAGTTTACACACACCAGTGCTAGTTTTACCTTATGGGTAACCCATTCATAGTATAATATAATACATAGGAATAATATTGAGATAAAAAAAGACAGTGGTTGCTGTATAATATAATGTAATTTTAAAACAGATTATCACAACGCTCTAGACATAAATTGCACCATAAAATAAAAGTACCTAAAATCAGTCTGGTACCAAAGAGCTAGACAAAACAAATACAATAAAATTGGAATGAATATAAAAATACTATGAAATAATTTAGCAATAATATTCTATTTAATTCTACTGTCAATGGGTAATTTTACAAGAATCTGCAATAAAAGACAGCCTTATATTGAAAGGATAAATGAATAATAATTGATTTTACAAATAGTTATCCTAGTGAACACTTAAAAGTTACGGGGCGATACTCTACTTATATCGTAAAATTGAACCTTGTCCCATTGCGAGCATTTGCTACACTAGAATTCTTGCACGCTTTGAACTTCAAATCACACTTTCTTTTTGTTCATCATTTCATTAAACTCGACCGATCGCTTCAACTGTACATTATAAAAAGGAATGTATAATATTGGAAGGTAATATTAAATATACATCGAATAAATAATATATCGGACGTGAAATAAACTTGTGCGTGCTTCTAGGCCTTCAAATTATGACTAGGTAAGACCAATTTTATTTATTGGATACTAGGTTCCTACTTAAATAGTTCCAAAATCACTTCATTACAGAAATACACTCAAGAAATGTAATGGCACATCTTTAAAAACTTTATTGTTCCTGATTTCTACTTCACGATTTTATTCTTACACTTAAATATTGCATAGGTTTGTAACTTTCACGATTTTACACAAATGGCTTAGTAAAACAAAAATTACACATTAATTATAAAACTGATAATATAAGATAATGCACCTCATGCCAGACATGGCTGTTAAAATGAAATAAGTTCATGTACATGTTCTTAAAATTCACATTAACCAGTCTCATTATATTTTTAATCTTCTAACGGTAAGCATAATATTGCAAATAGCTATATTAATGTGGTCATACCTGTTTGTATTCGTATTATTATATTTCTTTCATAAAAGACACCAAACAATATCTGTGCGGATGAGTCTGGGCTACAAATATGTCCTTTTTATAGAAAACTATAAATTTAACAAATGATTACAAACTATACAAATAATAATAAGATAGTTAACACTAATTCAATCACAGTAAACACGAAATGATTATACAATGTTCATTAAATAAGTTACAAGCTATAAATTATATTAACGCCATGATTGGTGTTCACGTTACAAATGGTTTCGTAAAAAATTAAATGGCTTTCCATATTTTCAATAAAATGTTTTTGACTATGCATCAATAACTACCTTCTAAAATGTTAACGTCTAACTGGCACAATTGTGAGCATCGGAGAATTAAATCCTTACAGATAACCGTAAACGTCTGGACATTGAACCCTGCTCCACTATCACGTAGGCGGTCGCCTCGCCCCGACTCGCAGCTACCGCATCGCCGTTTAGGTTTCCGCGCCTTCTGCAACAGTAAATATAATATTAATACCTCAGAGGGAAGTTTGTTAAAAAGTTTTCACATTCAAACTCCTCTTGTAAGAAGATATGTTATGGTCAAGTGTGATTCAATAAACTCAAATAAAATTATTGCCTTTTATCTAGTCACTAACCTGGTGTTAAAGGATGGTCACGTAGCATCGAACCTGCAACATGAATAAAAAAAATTAAACCAAATTTTTTCTTAATTTTTTAGTAGTGTTATATTATATAATACAATAGTACATAACTACTTACATTGCAATGAATTAGGTATTTAATGCATAAGTACACAATTGTTTTCTAAATAAATTAGATTAATTAATTACTCTAAGTTATTAATTGCATTTATAATATTGTAAGCAATAATAAACCGTTCGACCATTACATAGGCACCTTTGTATTAACGATCTATCAACGTCATAGCTACGCTACGATACATCGAATGCTGTCAGAACACATAGTCGCATGCGATTATGCTGAATTTTTAAGTCATATTTGCTTTACAGGACCAAGACCAGACGAATAAAAAGTGGAATTAATTTTTAAATTACCTTTCAAAGTGGTTATTACAGTACAGTGAATCTACTCGTGATATTCTCAATGTTTAGAACAAAACGCAGAGCTATAAACAATCACCTGTATGGAACATTGAACATAATGAATCAACCAACATATAACGTGATTCTCGAAAGAAATTACAAAAGAGCGTTACTAATAATTATATATCATCTTTTTCTGCGCAAGGTTAGCTGGCAATACATTTGAGCTTATAATTTTCACGAATTATCCTACTTTAAATTAGTTTAATAAAGAGTGATTAAATAAATGAGCTGGTCAACTTGTTATTTACCAGTATAAGCACTTTCCTACATGTTTTTTTTTTAAGTTGCATAAACTAAGTTTCTAAATAACTAAAATGTTACTAACATGCACTAATATAAATAGTAAGGTACAAGCAATCCCTTAAGGAGTTAGTTACAATCTTTAATATGAATTGTGTAACTAAATTATAATAAGTTTAATTTTATCTAATACCAAAAGTTATCGATAAATACTTGCCAAAGAATTATATACAAAGGCGCGTAGAGGAATAGTCGCTAATTACAAAACAAACTATACTGATACCATTCGTACCATAACTTAATTAACTTGTAGTTGATCTGCAAAACTCGAATTTATAGGATAAAATAACAATAAGATCATTGAGTTATCATTTGTATCCAAATGGACGGAGTGTCCAGTCACTTTAGCATCCAATGTATAATTAGAGCAACAGATTAACTTCTTAAACCATAACGTACCGCAATTAAATAGTACCTATATAAATAATTACTTCAAGTGTCCAATATTCTTGTTAGATCACTTATATAAATATAAAAAACCTGTGCACATAAGGTGCTCATATAAACAGTAAACGTGAAACATGGAAAGCGGCAAGCGAGCGTTTTACCTAGTAAGGCAGCACATTGA
>DWNH01001107.1:0-12145 GCA_018249895.1 Tiana niger
CAGGTACATAACAGACTTCACACAATTATCGGATTTATAACGGAGACCATGAAAGGAATAGAAAGTACCTAGTTGATTACAAATATTTAGCTGAAAATAATCTGACCGCGAGACAATCTCGTGGTGGATCATAGTCGCTAGAAAAGCCGAGCTCCCTCAGCCGCGACTTACTGTAATCTATGCAAATATGTACCGTTCACTCACTGGAGTTTAGTTTTTCATTTTCCCTGACAATATGGTATGAAAAGGAAATAAGAAATCCTTTTTTAAATTGTATTAGATTGCTGTCACGTGCCTACTGAAAGAAAAATTACTTTTGGACGACTTCAAATGGGACATTCATTGAAAGAATTTGTCATTGATAACATTTTACGCGAGCACTTTGGAATCTCAACGTTGAAGTTGCTTTTCGCTTACCTTCATTCTTCACTCTGACTAATTGTAGCAATATTCATCTTTAATCTATAAGTACATTGATGATACTCAAATCTATCTTTCATGTCTGTTTGTGTATTTATTATATATTTTTAGTGTTTTCTGCAGTGTTAATATTTAAAGAGTATCGTTACTCCGCTTTCCATCCCACTTGGAACGTTCTCTAGTCTAGTGCTGTTAAGAGACGCAAATAGTAATAATTAATTGCACGTTGCATACGGCTATTACCCGCGGTAACACGTACCGCGCGTGTAACCGTCGACACTTTGATATGCTTCGCAACATTCAGTACAGGCACCTTCTAGGGAATTAAAAACTCCATTCTAGATTAATGCAATTTATGATTCGAGAGGAGACCCGTGCCCAACAGTGGAACTATGATGGGTTGATGATGACGATAATGATATCTTATCTATGTATAAATAGGCAAAGACAATAGAGTTCAGTACGATTTTCTCCTGTGTTTGTTAACCGATTTTATTCCAATGTCGTATCTCCTAGTATTGATTCTCAGACACTATTATTATCTTTAAAATATTTCTTAAAATGTTATGTTGTTTGCGAGATACCTACTATCATCTGAAAGCCAGATAGGCTTATTAGTCATACTAAAAATAAGGTATAACGGTCTGTATCTGATATTGCAACTATGTATCCGTTCATCCATACAAAATTCATAAGCAATATTTAGTAATTCGTACATGTTAGAGAACTTAGAGTAGGTCAAATGTCAGTTATCTAATGGATTAGAACAAAAAATCATTTAGACGACAGTTTATAATAAATCCATATACCTATTGCTGGTTCGTTTGATCCAAATATTAAGGCTCGAAATTAATTTCTATCCATAGTTTCAGTCTGACATGGATCTGAGGTTATGCGCAATCTGTAGATCTGTTATCTGCGTATATAAGGTAGATTCATCGCTCCTCCGGTGGCACTACTCCGGCGGTACCACTAGTCCTGAAGAATGATTGGTAAGGATTACAAACTCAATCTACAGATAGGTTATTGTCATACTTTTTCCACAAAATGGATTGAATTATTAATCTGAAATAGCAAAAATTGGATTGGATGGATCAATTATTAATTTCGGATGTAAAACGTCGCCTTAGTTCGATATTATTATGAAGAAAAAGAACATTATTTATTATTTTATGTAGGTATATTAATTGCATAGACTAAAAGATTAACTTAAATGTTTAAAGGTAGGCCAAAGAAAAAGAGCGTGAAGTGAAGTCGAGAAAGGCGCGAAATTTGACGTCTCGGAATTAATTAGAATTTCATTCTACGATAATACTTATAACAACATTCACTCCATGTTTTATTATCGCAATAAAACTGTTTTGTATCGGCCACATTTTCACATTTATGTATGAAATTATAGCTGAAATTACAAGCAGCTGGTTTCTAAATTTTTAATGTAGTGCTGCTTAATATGCGCATTTAGTACTGCTTTTATTTTGGAAAGTATCTAATACTTCAACTGAGATTGTGACTTCTTTCAAATGTTCATTTTATTAAACTCGATATAAACTTTCAGGAAAGTCCACAGCAAAAATATTTTTTACATATACTATATAGTGTTCTGATTGACATATTAGTAACCTACCACAAACACTCACCATCACCCAGGATTGGGATACAATGCCAATTGGCATTAAGTTTTTACCCTTTGTAACCTCTAGTGTAAGAGTTTTACAAAATTCTAAATAAATAAATATGTAAATATTATGTTAACCGTAAACCTGTACCAATAGTTACCTAGGTATATATAGGTGGTAGGCTGCCGCCCGGTGAAGTACCACCGCCACACCCATATCTACCGTAAAGAAATTTATTAGATATGTTTCGGAAAAAGGGTGTGGATGCCGGAGTTCACTAAATACGAGGCGGCGATGCGACAATTTTAGTCCTCAGAAGTAGCAACGCATCTATTTGCGATTTCAGGTAGGACTAAGGTACCTACTACTATATATTATAGATTATAATAATATATTATGATAATCTATACGTAACTATATAAATTTAAAAATATTTATTATTTAATTATTATGTTATGTTATTATTGTACTGTAATGTTTTTTTTACCCTTTATTTTAATTTTTCTGACATAATAGGTCAGAAGTAGATAATTATTTCTTTTCTTTTTTTGTTATATGTTATTGTCGCCTATAATTATACTGCGATTTAGAAAGCAATTTATATAAGGGTCTGCATTTAATAATTGTATTTAATCTATAGTTGGTGACGAATTGAATAAATAAATACACAATATTTGTTACGTGTTGTTATGAGATTGTCTCACCAAACATAAACGGCAATTATAGATGCAATCTTAGTTATAATATTTTAATAAATTACACATGTATAACTACTCGCCGGCTCACGGAGGTTCTAATGCAGCACGATACCAATTTTTCATTATCCGTATCAGTATGAATATCTTACAAATGTTCTGACAAGCGTCTTCAGTCCGAATGTTCGGAATTCGGAAAGCGGGCGCTCGCGTGCGCGGGCGCATCGCGGACGTACATTATCATAATTGATGAAAGCATCGCCAGATCCCGTGGAAGATGTAACTCGACTTTTGTGGAGTATATACACAAACTGCAGATTAAACGCGGACGCCAATTTTTATATTAATTTTGTGGATTTTATGAATGGTAAAACAGGTGTTAGAGATTAGTAAAAGTAAGTAAACGTATAAGTTTATGTGGTCATTCCAACCAGAATAAAATGTTAGTAGCTTTTACAAAAAAAATATACATTATTAAACTCATAATGGGAATTCGGCTTGCATTTGGATTTGAAAGATTTATACTAAATAAACCTACCTACACACCACATACACCACAGATACCAATATAATTATATAATATAGGTAAGCTTAGGTTTAAGTTAGGATAAGGGTAATGTAAGTAGGTACCTACCTACTAACATAGGATAAGAAAAATTGTTACTAACATATCTATGGGCAACATGCCTGAATTAAAGGTATTATTATTATCTGAATTAAAAGCTTCTAAACATACATCAACTTAGAATAGGGGCTTCATACCAATGTAGACCAAATGTAGACTTCAGACAAGCTTCTAAAATTACATCGAATTTTAAGCTTAGGGGCCTCGATCAGCTTTGCTGCCCTGGACCTCTGACGAGCTTTTTCCGTCACTGTCTGATCCCATAGTGGAATGTATCCATATGTGTTGTTTTAGACGTCGTGTGACGTCATGGTATAATTTAAAAAACTCTATTTTTCTAAATATTTAGGTACTATCATCTCTTGTAATCGCGATTGTTCTTCAACACGTGCTTTTATTACATTTCATGCAACGTCTGAAAAGTGTCGGTGTTGCCGAAGGAATGAATACCCGCTCCCGTGCTGTCGGCAAAAACGTGTCGTATGAACGGTTTCGGGAAAGTGTTGCCATCTGCGCAATGATGCGCAGAGGATAATGACGATAATCTGACTTAATTGCAGATAAACGACGGTCTTAGCTGGTGCTAATAGCGGTTTGAAATAGTGAACCAGATGCCTTTGCTGTGATTAAGGATAATATTTTTAATTTATTTTACTATTTCAAATATCAGGTTACTCTTTGCCATCTGATATATCATTATAGAAGCTTTTGCTAGTTAAAGTGAATTCAGCAAAATAATTCTTAATTTATTTTAGCGCCTGGCAAATTTAGTTTTTCTCGGCGTCAATCGATTCTCCCATGACAAAATGGTACCCGCTAGAATAAGAAGATATAAAATGCTAATTATTAACTAATGCTAGCTAACAGGCTACCTATATTGTAAAATTATCAATAATATGAAACAAAAACTAAACGTGAATTAAGCCATCGCTTTTACGTCGCTCGTGCACACCGCTCATTGATGCTGCTTGAGAAGCACTTCAAATGTGAACTGCCTCAATCAAAAGATCTTTTTCAGGAACGTTATGTCACTCTTTTCTAGGTAAGGATATGTACCCAAATACTTCAACTTCCAAATTCTGTAAAAATCGATAAAGTAGTCTTCGAGACACAAGTGCACGTTTAAATAAGAAGATATGACACCATTAACGCACAATAGTTATATTTATTTAAATATTTAATAGTCGCGATATAATGAGAATATCATACGCGTTTTCCATTTTTTGTGCAATACTTTTACCTTATTATAACAAACATGAGGAATCTGGCGATATTTACATAAGTGCATTCACATGAGCGTTTCCGTGAGATTAACACGTGTGACAAAAAATAACTTATTATATTAAACAGTAGACATAGTCGCAAAAAGTTACATTAATGATAAAAATAACAATGCAGAACGAAGATTAATTAATTTAATGTTTTTTTACACAATTTACTGTACAAAACGCAAAAGCAAATTTCAGTTGACGTGATGAATAATTGAACGTGAATTAATTGATCTATAAAGATGTGATTTCGAGATAGGCCTGTATATTCGCGTTAGCTGTCAACGTTCCTGTCGAGAGCCCCGCGCGCGCGCGACATATCGCTATATGTTAACGTCTTCTTACATTGATTTATCGCAACGCAATCGCGGGAACGAATTAATCACAAATAATCCGTGTTACAATTTGTTGTTTTTAGGTTAAAACTATCACCGCGATACGTACTTACTACTTTTAGAGTACTCTTCGAGAAGAGTTCCTCGCTATTTTAAGTATTGTATCGACTTGTGTCAATTTTTACAGAGCACCATAATTATGCAACGTTTGGCGCGTGAATCTATCTTTATTTTTATTTTCTATTTCTAACGACTACTATAATAAAGCTAGTTGGATATTAAAAAAACATTTAATTGCACTACTTTAGGCAGTAAGAAAGTATTGGAATTGCAAATAATGTCTAAAACTATTTACAATGTCTACTGCCAAAAACCGTTAAAATCACATTTTCACTGATTCTCAAAAATAAAGCCAATGAATACTTAATTAACAATTTGTTTTCGGTAAATGTGTGTGTGATGACCAAAAACTTTATGCATGTTGTATTGTATTATAATGTAATATAATTAAATTTGAATATTTTGAATTTTTCTACACATCACATGAAAAGAATAAAAAAGAAACAAAAAAACTAAAGCTTGGATTCAGGTAATTAAGCGCAGACATGTTCTAGCATCTCGCTCAATTAAACTACTAGATATATGTAAGTAATTTATTGCAATGCATGTTGCCACGCTGTTCAAGAAACTCATAGGCATGCGGTTAGTATGAATTCTCTTTTTTCTGGCTATTATCATATTATTATAATAGTGGATTTAGTTATAGATTTGACGGAGAATTTCCAAACTGTACTGACACATTCGATGCGTTACTTGGGATTTTAAAAAAATAGTAAAGGGTGGATATTATTTGTCTATGGACGGCAGTTGCCTTTTAACATCAGATGACGTGAATGATTATACCAAAATTATTAAAATGCAGGTAGATCAGACAAAAATTTAATAATAGTTTCCAGTTCGTAAATTGGCAACTTGAATTGGAAGATGAGCTCAGTGTGATGAGATGACTACTTCCTAATTTTTGCTGCGCACTGTAAAGGCCCTGCGTGATATTATCTGCGAGTATATCGAAATCTGGTGTATTGTTGCTAGGTAGGTACTGCAACTGAAACAAATTATTTTTGTGAACTCAGAATAACACCGCGCTGGGAACGTCCAGAATATGATTTTACAAAAGTATAATAAGTTATTATTGTTTATAATAGGCATTTGATCTTATTATTTAAGGAAACAGCTACATTCAGATGCAACGGTTTTTTTTTGTTTCTTCATTGCAATGATCTGACATGTACAAGGCGTCGAATATACTTATGTAGGTAGGTACCTACCTAAGGAGCCAAACAATATACAAGTTTATCAACTCCATTCTCATTTTATTATTGCCTTTTACAATAAAATAAGCATTTGAATTGCTGTAATTACAAACTTTCTTTCTAATTATACTTGTTAAGAACATAACTTTCTAAATTAGAATAATGTTACCGTTATTTCAAATTCACACACCGCTGTAACCGCATTATTTTTTTGCATTTCGTTGCATACTTTCAATAGTATCAATTTATTATATTTTATAGGAAGGTGCGCTAAATGTGTTCTTGTGCGATTATAGATAATGCAAAACGATATGCCAATGAAACTTACATTCTCCTTTATTATTAATGTATCTTGTCGAGCTATTGCCTTGTTATGGTGTAATAAGCTTCCGTATAGTTATTCAAAGCATTTTTATTTAAACTAATTAATGTGCTGATTGATTAAACCTGTGTTTTACTAATATATAAAATACAATAAAATCTCGATCGTACGTTAGGACTGTGTCCAAAAATTTATCTGTAGCTGTACAAAAGGCGGCTTAATGTTAAAAACAAAGTTGGAGTTAATAGTGGATAAAAATAAAATAAAAAAGAATACGAATAAACATACTTGTATAAAGTACATCATTACATACTAATAACTAATAAGTAATTCAGATGCACATACTACATATTAACACATTCTCTTGAAGATCTAAAAATACAATTTATTTAGCTGGATTTATGTATTTAACTAAGAAATCGATATGAACTACTAATATCATGGAAAAATTATAGACGGAAGGTAGGTAATAAATAAATAATCCCATTGTTTCTAATAAGTTTATCTAATATAGACATACCAGACTGTAAACTAACAGTTAACGTCGAAAACCGTGTCAAAGCTGATAAAATTATTGTCTAAATAGTCTTCTAGAAACGTGAGAGGGCGCCACCGAGCGGAACGAGATCCTAATTAAATTATTCAGAGCGTGACATGCGCGCGCGCATTTATGCTTCGGGTTTTTCTTTAGAGTATTAAACTAGCAATTTTATAAGATCATCTTATATGCATTTTTATAATACCTATAATATAATATCAGTCAAATAGTTACGGTGGCTGAGCAAGTAAACTTCACTTATTACACTACACTCGTATTTATACATATATTATTAATGAAATTCATATGAATTTGACTTTTAGGGATATAATACAATACATGGCAATTGAGTGTCGTAAATTGACGCCAAAGTGAAGTTCGATCGCGTCCCTGCGTTGATGCCTTCATGGGATATTAAAAGTAACGATTTTGCAATTTCTCTATAATTGCCACATATTATATTATAGTTATATGCTACGGAGAGAAAAAATTAAAGTTTGCTACCTGTTCATTAGGAACGAAAAAAGTAATATAAAAATTATATATCTTAATTTTTTTATTCTTAACCGATATTAGATTTTTTTCGGATGTTAAACTTATCTATTATAAGATTTTTCTTATAATATAAAAACGAAATTAATCTTTGATAAACAATTGTTAAAACCTTCAGAAACCTGATATAAATGTTGGCTAACAACTGCAACAATTAATAATAGCTATGGGGTGACAGGACGGCGGATGCAGCTACACAACATCCTCGCATACCTGTCGGTCACAAGTAGATGAAAGCAGAACTAGACTTGTGTCTGAATTTAGGCACATTTTAGAGAGGGTCTCGAAATGGGAATCACTAAATTGAGTCTAGTTCAATCGATTTAAATCAATGTTCAATCCATCTGCGTGTATATCGCAAAAAAACCATTAATTCATCAATGCTCTACCTGCTTACACACCGCACAAACCTTAAGTGATTTTTTATGTTTTTTCATAAGTTTTTTCGTAATCTCGGTTTAGTTTGTTAAAAACTAATTTTAAATATTTGTGATTAAGTACAAAGCCAATCACTTCAATAAAACTTATCCTTCTATATAGATATAAATAGGCTATGGTTGTTTATAACACAACACATCGTTGACTTGACACTTGACAGTGACAATGACAAAACATCTGCCAATAATATCCGTATTCCGTACATATATTTAGTTAGGTTATGAGATTTTAATAAATTACAAAATAAGCATGCAAAAGTGAAATAAGGTTTCGTTATTATTAAATAGTTAGAAATTATATCTGAAAATGGCGTTCGCTTCATTACGAATGGGGATAATGCGTACAGTCACGCAGAACGGGCATTATTCTACTCTGCTGCAACGATCAATGACATACAAAAGTGCAATTTCCCTCGAAACCTTGTATCCAAATAGTTCTCTGAAACTTTCGACACCTTCTTTTGTAAGTGGTTTAAACTTATTGACACTCCTGAGGGCAACAACGACTGCCTTACCTATATATAAAATCATCTTGGTTTTAGTAAAAAAAGTGCGAGCTTTCTTATTGTAACAATTGTTTCATGGTAAACATAATAATTGTGACAAATATCTAACAAGAATTATTACTACACATTGACTTAGACCTTATTTCATAGCCAATAGAACCTTATGTTGTTCTCAGTAATTGTGCTTTAGTGATTAGGACATAACATTTTTACAATGTATTTTTCAGGTTCCGGATCCAAATGAGAAGTTCTCAGGCTTTATTCCAATTGAAAAATTAGATATTACATATAGTGCTAGCTCAGGCCCTGGAGGACAGAATGTCAATAAGGTATCTTGAATTATTTCCTTATTTTTTGATTTTGTGATGTTAATATGAAGATAATATTATTATCCATCTATTATCAAATATAAATATTATATCCAAACTTTGTTTTAAAGACTTCTCATATAAAAACCAATCTTTGTACTGCAATTACATCTTATGAAACAGTTGGTCAAGTTTTTGTTACATTTTTTTATGTTTATTATAAGCTTTTAGTATGTATGTGATAGAGTTTACATAAACCAACTCTAAAATAACAAGAGCCACTTTAATGATTTTGAGTGATCTTGAAGCAATGTGTAAATGTACACAATAGGAAAATGACACTTATCTACTTACAAAACTTATTTTAATGTATTTAGCTCCATTTCTGAAGCTCTACTATGTACATGAAATGGCTCTCAAAATTAAATTTCACTATGTTATTTCAATAGACTAACTAATAATACATAAATAATGATGTAATAACATTGTAACCCACAGGAGATTGGTAGTGTAATTGAAGTAACATTATTTCAGGTGCACACCAAAGTGGATTTAAGGTTCAAATTAGGTGAAGCAGATTGGCTGCATCCTGACATTAAACAGACAATGTTGGAGTTGGTAAGTTATTGACATTTTTTTGTGTAATTTTTAGTTAATTTACCTAAACTTCAAGAGCGGGCAACACTCAGAAAGTTAAGTTCTTTTGTATATCTTATAAATAATCATCAAATTTAAGTAGGTATACCAAATTTTAGCTCAATTATTACCTTATAAGTGGCTCAAATCTTCCTTATAAGATTTGTAGACATACCAATATTTAACAAAAGCTTGTAAAAATAATTGTAGTATAAGTAGGACAAATTGTTCTGTCATGTTTCAAGATGTCATTAGAGGGCAACATGTACTGCTCTTTATCTTCTAAGTTTTTAATGCAGATAAGACTCAATAGGAGTTACCTAACTTCAGCTCAAGATATATTATGTTAATTATTAAAAGAAAGTGATTAAAAAATGCACCACTCTGTCCACAGCATGGCAATAAACTATCTAAGGAAGGTTACCTGATCATCCGTTCAGACAACACACGCTCGCAGCAGCTTAACCTAGCAGACTGTATGCAGAAGTTGAGGAACATGATAAGGGATGCTGCCGTCACCAAGAGACAACCCTCACCTGAGACTGAAGAGAAGATTAGACAGAGGTACTTGTTTTCAATTGATGTTTTTAAAGCTTGTGTATATTGTATGTGTGTTGCTACTATTATTGGGCCTTATAAGAGCCACCTGCATTATAGGTGGTACAAGTATGTGTAAAGTGCTTAAAATTATCTTATAGAACAAAGTCACTTCTGCAGTTACTTGAAATTTTTATTTCTTATTATATCCTTATTTATTATTGATAATGAAGTATGATATCTGTAGTTTTTTTGCTTATTATGATATAAGAAGACATTACCTTGATAGTATACATAGTAAAATATAACTTATGTGTTAAACGCCAAGGATGCAACGCCTTGCAGCATTCTCTGCCGTTTGTTGTTGGTGAGAATTACGGGTAGCTTGTATAAATTTTCTTATAATTCCAGGCATTTGAAAGCGTCTCGCCTCCGGGTGGCCATGAAGCGCGAGGTGGCGCACAAGCGCGCGCTGTCCCGCCCGCCTGCCGTCGTAGACTTATGATTTTTCCATTAATTGGGCATGCTTGTTGAGTGAATTTGAAATTATTAAGTGACCCAATTGATAATGAGTTTCTTAATAAGTGACCTGGTCGTATTGTGTGTTACAACCTGTGTGTAATACATGCAGTAGTGAAGTACACTACAAATAATGTTGTGTAAAAGATATTTAGTCGCAAAACTGTAATTTTAATACTACCTATATTGTATTGAAGAAAGAAGACACTATTAAAATCATTGTCGATTGACCATTGATGTGTCACTTACAAATTTTTAATTCTACAATGAATGAATAAAATATTTTGGAGATATCACTTTTTTCAATTAAAATAATAATTTGCGGATTAATTTTACGTACTATTACGCTGGCTTTATATGAGTGCATTTTCCAAAATGTTGTATTTATGATACAGTTTCATTAAATACATGAAAACTGTATAACATGCCCAATTAAGAGAATTGTGTGAAATAATACTACAACATAATGTATTGTATTAGTGTTCTAGAAAATAAATTGTAACTTTGTTTTGGATCTGTTTTTTTTTTCATCAAAACAACCTTGATTAATTTAGAACAATCTATGTTAATTTCTTTAGGAAGTAGCTTGTGATCTACTTAAAATTATGAACTATTATTTCACTAAACACATATATCTACTTACTAACAAATAGATAGATAGCTTCAAGTAGGAATTCTAATAAATAATTTTTACTTTTTAATTTTTGTATATAAACTGTGATAGATAATCAATTATCTTTGGCAATAATGTCACCTGTTGCCATGGCAACGGTAAAGTATATCAAACAAACATGCAATACTATAGAAACCAAAAAACTGTGTTCTGTTCTTAAAAATAATCTTTTGCATGTGGTGCAGTGATTCTCCTTATAAACTATGTCTTACAGGGATTTGAGAAGTAAGTAAAGTTTTTTACAACATTGTTTTGTAATTGATATTAAATGTGTTATATGTATCAAGTATTATCACAATATTATTATAACAAACAATTTCCATATGGAAATTTACACGTTTTATTAGGATATTACTATTGGACTCACCGAAAAGGATAATCTTTCTTACAAATTGCCACATTTTATGTGAGAAAATATATTTTCATGATACCTATGTCATATTTTTTTATCTGTTTTTTAATTTTCAATTTCATTATAATTCGTTATTGTTAGGCTTCCAATCACAGATAATCTATCATAAATTTAAGATTTTAGCGAAGCAATGCGGACCCTGGGTTTCCCCCACCCGATTTCTTTGGAGAGCTTCCGCACTCCCAACTGGGAGCTGGTGGAGCGCTGCGTGCGCTGGCTGGCGGCGCGCCTGGAGCCCGACGCGGCGCTGCCGGGCGGGCGGGGCGCCCTGGACCAGCGCGTCGCCTTGGTTACCAGCGCTATCCAGCTGTTTGTGAGTCGCGGACGCTGACACTTTGATTTATGAGGTTTTGTTGATAATATGAGGACTTGCTGGTAGTAAGAATATATATAAGTTATACATTGTTTACTCAAATTCAAATTCGTTTAT
>DWNH01001108.1:0-12144 GCA_018249895.1 Tiana niger
TAGTTCATTTTTTTTAACTCAAAGGTAGCAATTATCTAAAGATTATTAGCAACTATTCGCCCCGGGCTTGAGGGGTGAAACGCTTTGTAGTCATACTTCCTGAGAACTATTTGAATTGTAATTATACTAACTTGCTCCGTTATGTCATTCTCAGCAACATAACTAATATGTTACTGATATTATTATTAGTTTTTGAATGTTTAAAATTACGACAACAAAAAGAAAACTATTCTGATTTCGATGAAAAATATGGAGCGCATTTCTTGCATCGTAAAGATAACGCTGCAGTACAGATAAATCTCCATTAGATTTTTACACAGTTAATGGAGTCACGAACCGTGTATTCTTTGTGGCCAAAAGCCATATGCACTTAATACAATAAAATGAAATTTCAAATTCAAATTCAAATTCAAATGATTAAACTCGTTTACTTGTACAAAAATAGGTAGGTATACTCTGTGTTGCGAAGTCACGCACAAGATCTCGCGTCAATAGATTACCTTATTATAGGCTTATAGTTAAAGAACATAGGGCATTCCACAAAAAAATATGAGGACAAATCGTAGTTACTTACAAAAATGACGTCATATAAATCCTAGGAATCGTAAACCAAGCGATTTGGCATGACTTACGGTTATTTAGAACTCCTCCTATGGTTTGACAAATGAAAAGGCATTACTCAGAAATTATCAGCGGTTGGGGCGACGCGAGGCTCAATAGCCTCCGGCTATCAAGCTGTTATCCTTCCATAGGGTTGTACAGTGAAGCCCCATACTCAATTACTGTCGAAAACGGATTTCGAACTAAAAGTTAGAAAAATTCAAACAGGTTTTCACATTTTACCAGGTATCTTCATTCACTCATTTCATACTTTTATTATTTTATTTATATTAAGTTATAATACAAATAGAGGTCATGAAGTGATGTGAGAGGCGATGTGGGATCCGACATTTATAAATCTATTTTTCATATTTTTAGTCGTAGTCTTTCTTTCCCTTAATTTATAATCGTGTCAGTTCGCAAAAACATTCTAAGGATATCTTTACAAGTCTCAGGCTCCCAAAACAATTTTTCGATATTAAAAACTATGTCACCGCGTATTTTATACACGCAGTATACCCCTAATGTACATTTGTCAGTAAATTCTCTCGCTCCTGGGAATAGCCTCCTATCTGAAATGGCCATAACTCCTTTGCTATACGGCCTTATTCAAAACTAGTTATATCTTGTTCTTCGTAGATAAACACGTAGTTACCATTTAAAAAGCGTTCGTAAAATAGAAGTTTATGCTTAATATAAGTCTATAGTTTTGATAAAGAGCAAACTTGTTGTGTACGAACTTTACTGTGTTCGAGTACTTTGAGATCCCGTTGCTGTAAAAATTTTGAGACATTTGAAAAAAAAAAAGAGTAGTATTGACAAGCCTATCTTGATGTAAAAATTGTATATTGAATGAAAGTAGCAAACGAGCATGCAGGCCACTTGGTGTTAAGTGGTCACTGTAACCCAAAGACATCCACTTGCAACTTCAGGCAGTACCTTAGTTCTACGTGAGATCGCAAATAGATGCGTTGTTACTTCTGTCTGCTGAGGTCGCCTCGTATTTAGTGAACTCCGGCAGCCACATATGTATATGTATGTACATATGTATATAAAGGTATTGATAAAATTATTAAATATTTCAAACTCCTTACGGTTCTCTAAATATGCTCAAGAGAATATTTTATCGTAGTTGTAACAAATTTTGAAATAAATATTAAGTAAGGCCAACTGTTATCTACAAATGATTTTCATTTAATTTCACAGGGCCGCTTTATCTTATGATAATATTGTTATACGTCCACCGGCAATACGGTCCAACGTAATTTATTTCAGTCCGTATAGTCCCAAAGCGGTCTGTGGGACCATCCTTGGCCTTATCTGACATGTAACCGTAAAACTTTTGCTATACGGCCCTCATAAGATTACATGACGTAGTATATCAAATATCTTTATATAGAGTATAACGAAGCGTCTATTCGCAGTCTTCTGCTTCTTCGCTTATTTCTACGAAACTTTGCTCCGACATTTGATACGATTTTCACTGTTAAATGGAGATTATATTACGCAAGGTTACCGTAACTGTAAAATTGTTTTAAAAAGTAAGAAATTTTTTTTACAGACTCCAAATGTTACATTAAAGTCTGTGCCATTGTAGATTGTACAGCATACATTACATTAAAAATACATGCTAATAAAATATTTGGGCAAAAAGATTGTTGGCAGAGATGTTTAAAATCAAGAAGTCAAATAATCCTACGCCGAAAGAACTACAGTTTTTCTAGCGTACATGAAAGTCTATAAGAGAATAATATCTCTATGTTCTAAGGTTGACTTAGAATAACCATTTTTATCTTTGAAATATTAATGACAAATACATACGTAATTTACTAAATTTCAATTCAGTATTAATCTTAACATCCCTTTAAATGAATTCTTTAGAAGATATCATAGCACTTTAATTACATACGACACAAAAATATCTCGGAATGAACATGACAAGCAGAGCATGTAGATCAAATCTAAATAGTAAATAATGGTGGATTTCTAAATGGTATATGTATGGTTTATACATATATGTATAAATACTAAATTAATTTATAAACACGTGTTTGTACATACATACATAGCTGCACTTGAGATCTAAGGTCGCCGCATGTTTACACACTTCTGACTAAACCACAAAAACAACGCAGAATGTCCAGTAGAGTAGAGTAGAATATCGATACGAGTAGAGTACAACTCTGTTGTTCCCTATGTTCTGACGCCATCAAGAGATCAATTTGATAGTACCTACAGTTTCAGGTAGTATCAACAACTACTTAACTTTCAAAAGGTAAAGGAATCGTGCGTGCAAAGGTATACTGTCACACCGCAGGACTCCGTATTATCTATAATACCTTTGAAGTGGCGACACTTTATATCCGAATTATTCTGAATATATTTTTTACATTTCCTAGGGACACATTTTCTGCTTTGTTACACTCTGAGAAGTTTATCTTTTTTCTAAAGAAACCCTGGATAAAGAGACGCTGTTATCTTTTGAATACTTCGCTCTTTTCAGAAGCCTTTTTATTATGACACTAGCTATCGCCCGCGGCTTCACCTGCACGGTATTCGGTCTAGTCACGGCATTTACTGAAGTGAAAAGCTGTCTACGTATTAATTCCGATTATGCACTATCTGCTACATCTATCTTTTGTATGACAAACATCCAAACTTAATGTTTTAACTTAATTTATTTTCAAAAAAACATTCGCAAATTTTTACGCCAATTATATACCATTTCGAACAGATCAACCGATTTTGATGGTATTTTCAGCATTCAACGCCATTTTTAAACACTAAAATTGTTTTTGGGAGCACGAAAACGTTGAGAAATCTCAAAATTATGTTGAAAATAATTTTTTTTTCGAAATTTCTCTCTAACGAATACCGCGACATGGCGGCCATGGAATTGAACAACGAAAAAGACTTCAAAACGTGGAGAATTTATGAAAACTCGATTTTTGAAAGTCGAGAAAAAACCAACATTCCTAAATTTTAAAATTTTCTTTTTCAATTTCTTACCTTTCAAGTTTAAAAAGTTGCCTGCTTCTAATATACGATACAACATATAAATCAAAACCTCGTATTTACTTTAGACGCCATTTTTTTAATCAAAGTAAAATCCTACCGCACCTACAACAGTAAAACCCATTTATTTATTGTGTCATAAAAGGATCTCACGTGTGGATGTTCGCACTAAGACCAGAGATAGTCCAGTGGATGGATTTCTGGGTCCTATCGGAAAGGGTTCGGAGCACGCACCTCCGATTCAAAGTTACGTAAGAGATATACCTTAACATATCTATTACTTGCTCTTTGCTAAAGGAAAAAATTATGATAACCCGCATGAAAGAGTTTTCCATAAAATTCTTGAAAGGCTTGTTTAAATATGTAAGCATATATTAAGAAGTAACAACCAAGCGTTTAGGTCAAGTGTTAACTTAACCTAGTATGGTATGGTATGGTAGTATTAACTAAGTGAACTTATATTCCCCGTGTCGTGGGTACCGTAGACACAAGTCAATAACATCCAGACCGGGAACAGAAATCCAGATTCATCATTGAAAATTCTGTCCCGCCAAGTATCGAACCTAGGACCCTTTAAATAAATCAATAAATATCTTTGGACAACTTACACACGGCCATCCGACCGAAACTACTCTACCGGCGTGAAGAATGACGATCTGCTAATGAGTAGCTGTAATTGAATATAAACAATGGAGTCATGAGACATTAATTACAAATCATTGATTTCCGTATATGGAGTTAACTTATTTGTTTTACATAAACGATAATCATTATAATTTATCAGCTTATGACAATGGGCCTTTACAGGAAAATTCCTTTTTATTGTTTTATGATGATGAATGATGGCGATGTAGGTGCTATATCATTCTAAACATAGATTAAATCTGACTTCAAACTAAAAAGTAATAAATAATTTTCCACCACTAAGCTATGACTGCTCTTATCAGTACCTTGCTGGTACCAGAAATATATACTGAAATAAAGCGATACTCGTAGGTATGTAATGTAGCTAAGATTTACGAACATAATGTGGGATATAAATAAACTTCCCATTTCCATAAAATTATATTTACGTAAATGTTATTTTAAAATATTCGTACGGTACCAAAACGGCAATTGGTGATTTGCCGGTAACAAATGTTATAATAAACAATTTTATGATAACCAGATGTTCGCTCCGTCTGCGCTCGAGCGCCCTCTGCAAATTACCACGAATTACGACCAATCCAAGTGGCGGTGTAAAAAGGACCGTAAAAAAAGATATCAATCTAACCAATATCACGTCTTTCAACCGGTATTGCCTTCATTTAGAAGTATTTGTATACCTTCACTTACGTCATAACATGAGTCGCGTAGCCCCATGTACGTGTTTGTATCTACGGGTACCTGTATAGTTTTTGATGTGAAACATTATTGGTTTCTACTAAGAAAAGAGGACCTTAGTACTATTCATGTTGAACGATGTGTATAAACTGAGAGAACGTAAGATCAGTCCAGAATCACTCCAGGGATCGCAACTTTAACCGGGCTTATATATTAACTGAAATATAATCAATATTTCAGTCAAATATTGATTATATTTCAATCAATATACAAGTCCGATTGACAGTAAAATCAGTACCGTAACACATAACAAGCCTTAAATAAATCACAATAACATAATTCACATACATAGAACATAAACTACATAACTCAAAACATTATACTAACAATACGGACACGGAACGGATACGACACGACAGCGTAGCGACAGTGAGAACGAGGCTACCGGAAATATGTTAGAAACTCTGCTTAGAGTAGAATAGAATTTTCTGTAATACCTTTCAGCACTCGTCACAAACATAGAAACTTGTATGTACAACAATTTCTGTTCCTAGCACACTGTTCAAAGGGGATAGATATATATGTATATAACTATATAGTAGTAATTCAATTAAGTATATAATAATAGTAACTCTATGCTCTATGATTTTAAAGAGAATACAAACACTATTTTTTATACAAACACTATATGGTTCATGGCGCTCAATAAATATAATTATGAATGATAATACTAAAAGAAGACCAGTCGAATAAATTATTTAAAAAAATTAAATTTAAGTTAGGAAAAGGCTAAAAAATGATTGAACCGTGAGGTTCTGGATATCAGCTGTTGAAAGCACCTCACGCTTTTTTTAAACTGTAATTTTTACTAATTTAATTCTTAGTGAGAATAAAATTTCTTAAACCTAAATTTATTTTTTATTTTATAGTTCATATTTCTACGAAAGCATGTTTTTGGTTTTTTTAAACTATAATTTACTTTAATATACAACTCAAATATACAAATCAAACTAATATAAAGCGTGTAAAATAACCTCCCTTAAAACCTCCTCATTTTAAAGTCAGTAAAAGATAAGAGTATAAACAATTGGCTTTCAAGAAACTCACTGTAAAAATGTTTGTAATTTGTCAAGTTACTTAATTATTTTTAATTAAATTTGTACTTAGTAACGTCTACTTAGTAACGAGCTCGCATAATCTCGCACCCGGAGGACGTCTCGGTCGCTGCTGGACGATAAATTATTAGCTGCATAAATCCGCAATGCGTTTCAGACTTCTTGAGTCCGGCACACACTTACTGGCTCAGCAAGAACATTTTGAATGATTAAGCCGATATAGCACGAGCAGCACAATTACGAGCATACGGAAGTGTACGGCATCGGTACTATAGATACCGTGGCATGCTCATCTGCCGCGAATGACGACTGAAATAGTCGCTTCACGGCACTGTATATTACGGTTACTCTTTTTAAAAAAATTTAGATAAAAATCATTATTTTCTTAAAGTTACAATTTCAATACACTCATATAGAATGCACGTACTTACTTGTACTGGCAAAAATACACTAATACCTTTACTAAGGAAAAAGCATTATAATGACGAACTGCAGCAATGTGTACTGTACATAAGACTTAACTTGTAAAATAGTAACTACTAAGAATGTTGCACACATATTATAAGTACAATACATATTTTAAGTAAACAATTTTCACATGTTTTACTCTATATCGAAACGACCGTTATAGTTCTAAAGACCAACGTACGTAGTGTTACGTAGAAATTAACCCATTTCACGCGAGCCATAAGGCGAGAAGTAAAGTCCTTCCTTCCTGCGTTAGATGTACTGCCTGAAGTTGCATATGGATGTCCATGGAATGCAGTGATTATTTAACATCAGGTGGCCTACATGCTCGTTTACTACTTAGACACCCCATCAGTGTTTGCCGACCATAACCGGCCGATATGCGATCAGCACGTTTAATTGATGCGACCGCAGAACTAATATTGATATTAAACTATTTTACTAGTGTGTATCTACCAGTGTTTAATGTATGCGCTATATTACGTGTAATGCATGCACTATATGCAAATAAACATTATTATAGGCACTAATCACTAACGACGCATCTGCGGTAAATTATTCTAATTTGTCACGTAAATGTTTTGATAACCTCAATAATTTGCGTGAAAATTGCATTTTGTTTGTTAACAGTGAAAGTATCACCGTCACACCCAATTCTACCGTAAAGGAATTTATTGTATTTCGGAAAGAGGTGGTTGTCGGAATTCCTTAAATACGAGGTGACCATTTCAGTCCTCAGAAGTAGTACACACATTTACGTATTATCGCAGGTAGGACTAAGGTACTGCCTGAAGTTACATATGGATATTAGTGGGTTACAGTGACCACTTAAAACCAGGCAGCTTGCATGCTAGTTTGCAACTTTTATTCAATAAAAAATTATAGCAATACAATGTCTTTTTCACCTGATTACGAAAACGTATAAAAAATCGTTGAGCTTCGATATAAGATAAAATGGCTTGGAATTAATCAAACTTCACCAGATTATTTCAGTAAATAATCCTTCTTGCATATTTTTCGTAGACAATCGTTTTTAACTCTATTAATATAGAGTTACATACAAACATCTTTTAATAAATTTCTCAAACGAAGCACCCTAAAGAAACGCGCGGCGCCAGTAATGCATGACTTGTTTCTTTGCAAAACAGGAAAAAACTATTGCAGTCGGTAATAAATTAATCTTTTTGCAATTTTCTTTGCAGAGAAGTATGAAAGAGAATAAAAAGTTCTTGGGGCATATTTAAATAGAACTTTCTATGAAATAGTAAAGTAAAGCGTGTCCATTTAAAAATGAATTCATTTTTGAATGGGCACTTTAGACTTATTGAAGTGCAAAAAGAAACCAAATACATTGCAAAATCTGCACATAAATAACACAGAATCGAATCAATCCCTGCTTGTCTCTAACCTCGAACAGATAATAAAAATCACATTCATTCCAGAACCGCGAGAAACCATTTAGCCCGAAGCCCGCGCTACAAATGGTCGCACCCCTCAACCCCCGCCCCTGAGCCGGTATTGAATACTAATAAACCTTTATCAATTTCCCTAGATAGGAGCTTAAGTACCTTACCGTCGTCTTTTGTAAGCCTCGAAATGATTTATGGGCGCCTAGTTCGCGCTCCCGGCTCTGTCGGCGGTCTGGGATCACGTGCGAGACATACCTCAACTCATGACATGGGGTAATTATTATTGTTACCTGGTAACCTAAATATTACCGTATCAAAATGTTAAGACTTTAAAATATAAACATTTGTCGTCGTAAAATGTTGCCTTTTGATATGGCCTAATGATTCGGTTGTTCGGTGATCTATTGGAGGTGTTTTGTGTGTATTAATGATATGTAATTTTCACTTATTTTTCAGTAAACCAAAAATAACATAATAAGGGACATAACGGCCCCCTACTTTAGAATAAAACCAGTCCATCTTAGTCCCCACAAGTAGCAACACATCTATTGACGAACTCAAGTAATATGTACCTGAGTGTGCATATGGAAGTCCATTGGTTAAAGTGACCACTTAACTCCAGGGGGCCTTCATGCTCGTTTATCGTAGAACTCTCAGGCAGGCAGGTTTTCTTTCACAGCAAACATGTTTTTTTTTCTTTAACGATGTTTTCTTTCGCCGAAGAGCAAGCGATAATCAATCACTTATAAATATTAAAATATTATTTTTCTGGAAGAGATTTCTTGTTTAATGATCTAGTTGGACTTATCTGTACTTAATTGTATTGTAACAGTGATCTTTTTTTTTACAATAAAGATAATTTGTAGTTATTATTGGTCCACGGTACTGAAACCTCAACCGCCACTCTACCACCCAGAAAATTCCCATCCAGTATTTACTCGTACTACGACACGCGACCCTTTTATTGATTCATAACGAAACGATGAATGATCGAGGCTGAACAAAAAGTGTTTTCATGAGTACCTATCGTACAAGTGTATTCCTAGAAGAGTGGGTCGCCCTTCTATGAATGAAACTTTTACAAATGGACGGGATCGGAGACGAAGTAAATATTAGTATTCAAGGCCGACGGAGACGAGACCTGTGACGAGTGGAATGGGAATGAGACAGTAATGTTTGACGTCGTTGACAGGTTCGTGAATTTTTATAATAAATCATTTATACTAATTCAACTGCGTCACGTTGATGATGTTTAAAATCGTTCAGCAGCTCTGTTATAAGTGTACAAATGTACACTCTATAGCTAGCTATTCTGTGACAAGGTTGTAGCCATTAAAACCTTATCGATGGCCGTAAAGCACATGTAGATAGCACTGGAAAAAATGCCCTCACGTTGGACTGTGCCCTCTTAGAAAATAAGAAAGGGAAAAAAAGAAATTCTTTTATGAAGTATTCTTTTCCTTCTTCCTTTTCCTTTCCTTCTTTAAAAAAATAAAATAAATTAATAAAAGGATACAAAATAAATAATAATACATTAAGGTTCGCAAGTTTCGGTTACAAGTTGGTTATATTCCTATAGCCGGTACCATTCCAATAACTACTTTGATCGTTCTTACTCAAACCCTCTCATTGGAAACTAATCAAAATTGATTATTTGTACTTAACTTACAGTAACTTTTTGTTCAATCCATATTTACCTTTTACGATGTAAAAATTGTTCAATATACATAATATAAAATTAAACTAAATAAATAAGTAAATAAATAAAACGAATAGAGAACCTCGCAGTGACTCAACAGCTAGACAAGACAACACGAGGAGGCTGGCCTGCACCCCTATTTAATTATAGGTAACTGCACATTAATAATTACACATGTTGCTTTCTTACCAAAATACTCATAAGCTGCTCCGGGTATTAATAACTATAGCGGCATATATTGTATATACATACATATGTATGTAGTAAGTAGCAAAACCGTCCAATAAATCATTGGATTTACGATAGACTCACGCTTTAGTTAGTACACAATGACTGAGCTTCAGCAATATACATGTACATCCGTTTTTATACCCATGACAAAGGTAAAGATTTATTCAATGAAAAAGAATTCCCTCAACTTTCTACAAATACCCCAAAAAACCTCGGTTCCGGAATAAATCAGACCTTTGCCGATATTTCACCGTAATACCAATCGTATTCGATGAATTGAGTTGAAAGTGAACTTCCGTTTATTGCTTACCTTTCATCTTGTAGGCGATCTTCTGGAGCGCGAGTGGTGTGCTTACCTGTAATAAATAATAATTTATTAATAATCTATGCAATATCTATACAAGTTGTGGTGGTTTAGACGACTGGAAGTGTATTACAGTAGTGATGAAATTGTTGTGTTTTCACAGAATAAATATTGCAATGCAGATTATATGTATATTAAAAAGGCAATGTTAGTCTTTAAAGTAGCAACGAATCTATGGCTCTTAAAAAAACTGTACGATCTCTAAGGTTTCAATTCTGGTTGAGGCTATATGTGGTTGATTTCACATATCAATAATTACAATAGTCGACCACATAATGAACTGACAAGCAATTCCTATTTTAAACTCAAAATCAAGCACTAAATTTTTAAAATACTTGATTCAAGAGAGAATTGTGGATGACAAAATGTTATTTTGTTACAAGAATAAGTTCTAGCTGGTCGCAATGTATCTTAGAAAATACCTCTAATTTATCTGTGCTGTAACAGTTGGCAACACAAAGCGTCAGGGAACAGATAAATAATGTAGTGCAGTCACGAAGTCAGGGTGAAAATTACTAAGGTGTTCCGTGACGGCTGCAGACGTAAAATGTATGTTGGTTTTTCTTTGACTGTTTTTTATTAAATACTAGGCAGCGCTCGCGACTTCGTCCGTGTGAAGTTTATAAAGATAGAAATATTTAAACAGGACTTAAACATCATTTATAAAAACACTGAAACTAATGTTGCCATGCATTTTACCCTTAAAGTACGCAGTCTAACGGCCGTAACTAAAAACCATTTCAGATAATGTCAATACCACAAATTTCCAACTACATTCCATGACATTTTTTTCAATATCCATTCAGTGATTTCGGGAAATGTTGACATAATAAATACCTAGTGAAAATTCAAAATAACCTTTAGAGAAATAGATATGTCCTGTCTTTTAAATCGGATAAAGTTCTAGAAAAACACAAAGCACAGAGTAATGTATTTCGTTTGTCAGCAAATATTAGCGCGGCAAAGGAAATAGGCTGCAGTAGTTCTCATTGAGCGGATGCAGTGTTACGTAATGCTACTTACTCGTAAATGCTGATTAGCTGGATGCATATGTATGCCGAACTCGAGTTTCACATTTGGATTAGCAAAATGTTTTTGTACAGTCGACTTGAAATGCTTAGTCACTGCAGCTAATAGAGTTATTGTTGATAAGAAATCATACTCTGTCTCCCTCGTATTCTTATCGTTAATTATAGAAGTCAAGTTTGAAAAAGTATAGAGAAGTCTTTAAATTACAGACAAATGAAAAATTTACTTTCAATTAAGTAGAAAAAATTCTACGTATATTATCATTAGAAATGCGATTTAAAAATAAATAATAATAGTTTCATAAATTACTAAGATAAGCTTGAAAAAATAATTCAATTAAGTAGGATAAATTCTGAGTAAAAATAAATAATTAGTCATACAATACAATTTGTTTACAAACTAACAGTTAATAGCTTACACGCCGCGCCTTCGGAGATGTTGCCAACACAAAAAACTGAGTGACAGCATGACGTCATAAGACATTGACACGTCATAGTTGGAACGATTCCAGAGTAATCGTTGCGTGTGACACCAAATAATCTCGACGCAACTTTCACTTTACACTCGCGAAACTATTTCAAGGTCACGAACGCGAGAATCACAACTGAGCGACGATCGGTTGGCCCTTTTACACGGTTAGTATCTCTAACGTGTGTGAGTGAAATAGATGTGTGTATATACATATATTGGAATATGACATATGTTACGCGTTCTGGCGTATGTTTACGTGAACTGCACTGGCATTTTGGGTGTTGACATTACGAGTAGTGTGCAGTATCGGAGTCACTTGGAGACCAAAGCCAAATTGGCGTCAAAGAAGCTTGGCGTCCTGAACAGAGCGAAGCAGTACTTCACTGCGGGGCAACTTCTGTTGCTTTACAAGGCACAGGT
>DWNH01001109.1:0-12141 GCA_018249895.1 Tiana niger
GGGTTGTGTGGATGGAAACAGATTCCATTATCCACATTAAGGCACTGTTTGATAATCTGAAACGACATCCAACGTCTGTGAAGATGTTCCACAGATATTTATAAAAGAATGGCTTACATCTGCGGATTGTTTGAACCTTTTGGGAATTGAATTGGAAGAACTTTAGTGATTCAGGTAAAAGACCTGAAGGATGCAGGGTTCTTTTACGGTTTTCCTTTAAACCATTGTTTACTTACGGTCGAAATTAATATTCAATCTATCCGTAAACTCTATTATCGGTGGAGGGTGTTTAGCTAACCTTATATGTATTGTAATCTGTATGTGAAAAAGACTTTTCACGCGCCATAAAAAAAATAGATTAAGATGGACAAATTACGATTTTGATACGTAGATTACAGACATATCTCACTACAAATCATTAATTTTTAAAATCAGTTCAATCTTAATCTGTGGATTGAATTTTAATTTCGGGCGTTAGTTGGTTTTGCGCAATTTTTATTATTTTCATAAATACTTATATGTATGATATTGTTTTCTAATCTAATATAATGAACTTCATCTTCGAAATTATCCATTCGATATTCTTCAGATAGTGAACCGGCAAAATAACCACTAAAGCACACGTCAACAATAAGATGTAATCGACACTTATTAATTTCAGAAATTGGTAACATATTCTCCCAAAAATAATGGAAACTTCAACAACAACTACAACAACAACTACAACAATCCAGTAACTAACTTATTTACGAAAATCTTTACTAATTACGTCACATAAAAATATCTTAATGTTTAAATTAGATTCATATGGTATTGCATCATTAAAAATAAAAATGTATTGGAAGAGATAGCACTCGATTCATGCATAATTATTGAGCTTCGAGTTTACATTCCAACACTTCCCATAACGGGGCCATGAATACCAATTAAAGTTTCCGACTTTAATTGGCGTGCCGATATTTAATGCGATTTGCATGTTGCAAAGTGTTATTGCCTCCCTAGGCTGTTTCATAATTGAGTTTTGTTCTGTTATGTTGTAGCCAAAATGTTCAATACTATTATTAATTTTGATAAAACGAAGAGTAAAATGATAACTAAAATACCGTATACCGTGTAATAAAAATACCGTATCTACGTGTTTTCTTGTTTGCCCGACTACTTTCGACCCTGACTGAGGGTCTTCATCATGAGCTCTCACTGGTCGCAGCGTGGACGTGACAGAGACTTTAGTTATTTGTAGTTCCACGAAACATTTAATAGCGACGAGAGTACCATTATTCGACAGTGAACAGCTCCCAGTAATTTTAAGTATCAAATTAATGGCATAAGTTAGTCAAGATTGACTCTCGCTCACAAGAGAATTATGACCAAAATAAGCATTTTTTTATTTTATGTTTGAAGGTACGAGCCATGTCTCAGGACACGAGAACTTAAAAGAATATTTCCATTGGCAGTTTGTAATCAGCGATTTGAGCATATCTTGAGATATATAACCAATTTGCATTGCACTAACCGACCCAATGCGCTCACTTCACAATTTGACAATATGTGCGATTTTATGGATTCTATCACCGTTAGTTGTATAAAAAAGGAAATTAGTCTTAAACTAGACCGTGGAGAAGATTACGACGTACAGCAAAACCATAGTAGGTAGTAAGTAGGCTTTCACATCCTCTTCAAATGAGCCTCGTAATGGAATTTGAAAAAAATCTAATTTAACCCACTTCGCAGGCAACCCTCATCTTTTTATATTATGTGCGTATTATTAAAGTAGTAGAAAATGAACGAACTATCATTTGTTCTTTGGTGAAAGAAAACATCGTGAGGAAATCTTCACGCCTTAAAGATCTCCAAAGGGATATGAAGTCCATCAACCTAAATTTGATTTTGAAAGGCGCTATGCAAATATAATATGCATAAGACCGCTTTTATAAATCGTTTTGCTGGTTCATTTAATATTCCCATTACACATGTTGTTTCCGACCATTTTCATTCTTCTCTGTCGTACGTAATTGAGTTCTGTTTTCTACGATGTCAATACCTTGTTACGAAATACTGTTTGCTTACGGTTAAAAAGTTATGCGAGGCGAGTATTTAAACGAGTAAATTCATTTATATGAGAAATAAACTAGGCTTTGCTTGTAAAACAGCAAGAAGTTTTTTAATTGACATAGTTAAAGAATGTCAATATTAAAATCGAAAGTATTTATTTGCATAGAAATGGCTACAGTAACATTTAGTCATTTAGCAATTCATATTTACCTTTTACTGTGTACAAACGTTCAAAAAAAAAATGTAAATCGAAATCAAAATTAAAACTAGCAAGTTTACCTATATAATTAAAAAAATGTTTTTATCATTCTCCAAAGGCACGTGAATTGCACCAACCTACGATGGTAAAAATGGTGGTATGGAATAAAAGGTTGATGGTGAATTTGCAAGGTATTGATAACATCCAAGGCTACTCTTAAACCACCTGGCGATATGAAAATACTCCCAATAAACAAAAAAAAATGAAGATGGGCTCGAAATTACTCGTAAAAGCATACATATATGCCATAATTACATACTTGCCCCTGATTGAAAGCCGGCGAAAGCTTATTGTTGACCCCAAAATCCCTAAAGTTTATCCATTTGTTAATGTAGTTCGTTTTAGTTCGCCTCCTTGTTTTAGTAGCTATTTTGATTTCTAGATTCATATATGTATATGTAGTTACATATATTTCTACAATATTCGATATCTCGTGTAATGGAAAGTTTGCGAGTTATTATAGATATGTACCTACATATATGCTAAATAAATAAAAATACGAACATAATAAATGGTTTCATGACTCCAACACGGCCATCTGATCCATTTTGACCATGTGTGAGTTGTCCCAAGATATTTATTTATTTCAGTCCGCGTTTGGAAATTTTACGTACATTTATAAAGTTGTGAATAAATTAGATTGAATTTATCAAAGGGTGGTCCAATAAAATACAATTTTATATATCTTACTAAAATAATTATTAAATCATCAAAAGTGGTATTTATCTCGACACCCGAAAGCAGTAAATTATAGGGTGCCTAATACTTATGGCCAAGGATGTATAGCGAATTTTATATTCCTCTGTGCGCGCAATATAACAAAAGATTGCGAAGTTTTAGCTTCTGATATTAATATAACGATTTATCAAACCAAAACCAAAACACATTATTCATCATTATTTCAATAGCTTGCTCAGAAGTAGGACGTACTGCTGAACTGGAAAGCTTTTAGTAATAACCACAATATTAAAATTGTAGAACCTTATTATCCTGCCAATTCTATTAGGTTCATATTAAAAAGTATGGGATAATTTTTATGTTATTATTAAAGCTTTCGTTAGTGTCTTATTTCTTTATTTATCGAACACCAACATAAGATACACTATTACATGCAGATGATGAATAAAGAATACAGTTATACTAATCTTAGTGCTGTTACAGTTGAAGACTACATTTGAAACATATCTATGTATAAAAGCTAATGAGATGTGAACTAAATAATGTATAAATACTAATCACTGTGGTAGTTTAGTATTACCTTGCGGTATAGTCTTCTTTGGTATGGTGCGAGGATATACAAATAATAGGTCAGACTAACGTGTGAATAAGGTTATAATTCCGGAACAGTAGAGTAAGTAAATGCTTTTTGAATTTTTATAACGGTGTCTAAGAACAAATCAAAAATACCTGTCTTTGAATGAGAAATAAATTTTCTAGTTAGTCTGCTTTACATATTTTTATACAACACCTGAGTGAGCCGGTATTTTAGTTATCATGAATAGTGGAGTTTTTATAGAAGGTAGGCTGCCGCCCGGGGAAGCCACACCCAAATCTACTGTGAAGCAATTTATTGTTACGGAAACAGGGTGTGGATGCCGGAGTTCACTAAATACGAGTCGACCATCTTAGTCCTCAGAAGTGGCAACGCATCTATTTGCGATTTCAGGTAGGGTTGCAGTGACCACTTAACACCAGGTGACTTGCACGCTCGTTTGCTACTTTTATTCAATAAAAAAAACTCACGAAACATTGAATAACAATGTAGGCAGTTACTGCTACAACCTCGCCTCGATCGGTGGGAGCTCATGATAAAGAACCTCGGTCAGGTTTTAAAATAGTCGGGTAGTCGCGAAACATACACGTGATCTGGTATTTTTCATATCAAATATAACAATTATGTACATATACGATCGTCAGTTATTATAATTAATCCAAATTGATTGTAACTACACTTTGAACCATATTATTATTTGTAAAATTTCGAAACTGACACGAGGTGAAAAACGCAAGCTTTTAATTAAGTTGCGCCCGGCACGTTTGTGGTCGGAATTTATTTAAACGCCGTAAATGTGGTGTTCATTACAACTGTCGTTTATTCTGCATTATTTAAACGTTGATTGTAACGTTTCCAGTGGAACACTAGCCAAGCGATTAAAATAGCATTATTAAAATATTCAGGTATTAAATTTAATTTTTTATTATTCTGAATTGCCTACAAAGTTCGTTGATAAAATTTCCTATCACTATTATCCTTTGGAATCATTGTAGTTGGATTATGAAGTAGAAATAAATATACTTTTGTGAGACTTTTAGGATACTTTTAGAGAGTGTCTCCACCAATAAGACTACGGTAATGATCAGCTCGCCTGTAATTTTTCTATTTGGAGGTAGTAAGTCGAACGTATATTGCCATCGTTGTGGCAACATGGTCTGAACCCTTCTCATCTCAAAAAAGCCAGTAGTGAGACAGCAATATGCTAAACTGTTCATGATGCTTAAGTTTCGTTTCGTTACAAAGGGAGTCGCAACCGACTTTTAATAGGTCCGTAGCTCTTTACTTACTATGCGTACTTATGTTTTGTAGGTGGTTGACCGCCGCCCAGAGAAGTACGACTCATACCCCAATCTACCGTATTTCGAGTTTCCCAAACCATATGTTTACAATATCAGGTAGCACTAAGGTACTGAATATGGTTGTCCAAGGGTTGCAGTGACTTAACACGAGGTGGTCTGCATTCTCGTTTGCTACTTTAATTCAATAAAAAAAAACATTCTTAGTTTATTCCTTTATTTATTTATTTAAAAAACTTTATTGACCTCAAAAAAATATTGTGGTACAAAAGGCGGGCTTAACGCTTAATAGCAATTAATAAGTTGACTGAATCCAGTTTATGAAGGTCTGATCCAGGAAGTTTCTTGATTTTATACTGATATCTCTCTTTGCAAAATACAATGGCAGTATAATGAACATAAATGGTTTAATTTAGTCGAAACATCAATTAGCAATCGCAAAGAGTAATTTGCGTCAAATCAGAGTGGAACCTTGCGTGCGAGTCGATTAGATTAATGTTTGATGATTTCTAAAGCTGCGTTGGGATAGCTGTATATTTACAACTACATACGTAGCTGTGCCCGCGACTTCGTCTGCTTTTGAATTTAACGGTACTGGACAGTACTTGGACATATCAACGTTACTTTATTATTATTTTATATAACTACTTCTAAAATAAAAGTAGCCTAAGCTACTCCTTATTACATCAGTTATCTCCCAGTGAAAGTCACGTCAAAATCGGTCCAGCCTTTCCAGTAAAAACTCCTTACACCCTTCTTCCGAATTACAATAAACTGTATTATGGTAGATTTGGGCGTGGCGGTCGTACTTCCCCAGACGACAGCCTAGCCGATATCCAGTTCCGTCGCAGGAATTAATTTGGAGATAGATTCAAGAATTAATAATTCACCACAATCTCTTTATTTTATTATCCGCTAAATGGAAATGCACATTTTATTTGCACCGAAATAAGTAGACGGTAATAGAGAAAAACGCATAAAGATCCTTCACTTTTATTTCCCGCTCGTAAAGAATGTTTCATTTATGAGACACTATGAAAATTTATGCTTTTAACGGGTTATTTTATATGAAGATCCCATAACCCTAAAGCGGACATGAGGTTAGTCTTCGTTTCTATAAGTTTGCTGAGAAAATTATTCTTAATTAGAATTTAAGCGCTGAAAATCTGTAGAATTCATTAAACTAAGTGATAGAAAATTATAGCAATATATTTTGTTTTTGTATTTTTAAACTACATACATACATATATACTGAAAATATGAATACTCTTATTCATATTTATTCATATCAGTTGTTTCGATAAAATATTGTGGATGAATAATTTTACATTGAAATATATTACTTGTGCATTGTTGTCTTGAGCATGATTTTGAACATGAATTTCGGTTACATGAGTATATTTACGTACATATAATATGTTATGTTCATATATTAGTACGGGCATGTATAATTGTTGGGTACGTATTAACTTTTCGAAAAGTTTTTTATATTTAAAATAACCTGCTTAGATTGGTGATAATTCATTTATAAAAAGGTAACTCTTTATGTTAACTGTTTGTAAACCAACTGTGTGGTGTAGTAGTTTCAATGCCGGTCCACAATTCGAAGGGTCCTGGGTTCGATTTCCTGCGGGGTAGAATTTTAAATGATGAATTTAGATTTCTGTTCCCGGTCTCTGTGTTAGTATAATTATCTTTGTGCGTGTGTCCATGGTACCCAAGATCCTAGAATCCAAGGGGCTATGAGTGTAAATCGTTATTTATTTAAACTCCAAACAATTTTTAACAAAACATAAAACCGGCTTCAGATTGAAAAGGGAGAAGTAATTTGTTACAAGAACCAAAGAATAAATCGTAACACATTCTATTTGCTTATGGCACACTTGAGACATGGACTCCATAACAAATTCTTGTGAGTCTGCAACAAATTAAGTTTTTAACGTTTTTATTAGCACATAAAAAGCGTGGGGCAGTTTTTAATTATAAGTTACTTATATTATTATTACTCTAAGTCCACAAAAACTATCAATGAACAAGATAGGATGTCGAACACCCCACAATTTAAAAATTCTAGTTTTTAAAACCAAAAACATGCTTTCGTAGAAATATGAACAGATATAGTAGGTAATCCATCCATCCATCCCTCAGCCTTTAGTTGTCCACTGCTGGACATAGGCCTCCTTTAGTTAGCGCCACTCCTCCTGAGCCCTTAGAATCCAGCGGTTTCCCGCTATCTTCTTGTAGGTAATAATCAAACATCATTTTTTTTAAGCTTCACGAATAATCTTAGTAATTGACATGCAATATGCTTATGTGGAAGCTTCAACCGTGCGGCAAAGGGAATAAGGATACAATAAGGAAAACTTTTACGCTGTGATCGGATTACGGGAATCATTCAATATTTATATCAAGATAAGGGTATAATCATTTCTCAGAAGCAGTAGGTATCGACGACCTCAAAGAAAAAATCTCAGAGAATAATTTTAGTACCACCATCACACCCACTTCTATCGTAAAATAAAGGAGTTGCTTTAAATTGAAGGTCTCCAGTTCTTCAGTTAGATTTTAGTACTCGAAGTATTCAACCAACGCTTGTTCGCACTAGCGACAACTTGTAAGAAGTATCTTTTTGACTGGCCTCGTGGTCTAGTGGTTAGAGAACCTGGCTGCTAAACGGGAGGTCGTGGGTTCGATCCCCACCCAGAACAATTTTTGTGTGATGAGCACGATTATTTATTCTGAGTCCGGGTGTATTGTTAACTATATAAGTATGTATTTCTAAAAAAAAATATATGTGTTTATCAGTTGTCTGGTAACCATAGCACAGGCCTAGTTGCCTAATTTGGGATCAGATGACCGTGTGTGAGATGTCCCATGATATTTATTTATTATTTATTTATCTTTAATTTAAAAATTCTGAAAAACATTTACACTATTACACGTGAAGCGAGAAAATTGCAAGAGATTTAAACTTATTTATTTGAACGGTGTGATTGTATCCTGCCTTCAATTTCTCGAAGCGCGAAAGTCGTGCTATCAATAAAGCTTTCCAGGTGGAGTAATGGAGTTCGCGGCTAGAGCTCTTTCTTTAGGATTACAAACAAGACGGAAGGTTTCAATCCAGGACGAGTTTAATATCTTATTACACTATCGTCTTTCTAGAGAAAGGTCTTTGTAAGGACTGTTATACTGTATAAGTGGAATTACTCTTGAGATTTGGTTCAGTAAGGCTGTCAGTTCAGTAAACCTGTAAGGCTTCAAAAGTTTATTTATTGTTTTTAGAAAATAGCATACTGACTTCACCAGTCATCCTAAATCTTTGTGCAGCTGCAAATGCATTGACTTTGCAACTGTACAAATATTGGAGTTAAATTTGGCCGTTATATGCGTATTTTTTTTTTTTATTTAAAAGTCCTAAATACAGAAATAAACACTGCTTTTTGGGCTAGAAAAAAAAATGGTTTATGAAAAGTTACGCGTCAAAAACATTTGACCGCTAAATCTATGTGAGCGCCAAATATACACAAAAGACACCAAGTGTTTCAAAATTGGAATCGAAGGTAGACCGCTAAATTTACAACCTACTGATAGCCAATTGGTCGACTGTAATCCACAAAAACTGTATTTACACACACAACTATATATTTTTTTAGCGTTTCTTGACATTCAGGCCGACTGATTTAGGTAAATTCCGAGACCTGTAACGCACAACTTCAACTAAGCCGGAGGTTGGAAATTAGCTTCCTCCCAGGACAGATCATGTTAGTGTGAACACGACTCAAGGACATGTATATTACAGAATATATTAAGAAATATATAACTACGTATTTTTATCAGATGTCAGATAATATTTCCTGAGTAATTCCCCATTTCCCATAATATGGAATTAAAAACAGATTTGATTTTATAAGTGCTGCCGATTTCTCACTACGTATATCACTGTATCAATAAACTTAGAACCTCTATCAATATAGCTTTGTAAGCCGTCTTTATTACAACGACGAACGACGGATTCTTGCGGTCCTAAGATTTAGGATCCGATCTTTAGGGTAATCACAGGATAGTGAGGGTTAATCACTTAGTAGTTGCTATTTATCTCGTGGAGCAATTTGAATTAATTAAAGATAAACTTGAGCTCCAAATATACTAGGTTACGAGAGGCGCCCAGAAGTAGATGCGAAACTATTGGTTGTTTTAAGCGGATTTTGTATTAAAAACAATTCTTCTAAAAGTTAAGTTTGTGTCCATTAAAAAGTAATTTGTCGATATTTGGAGTCATACTGACTTCAGTAAGAGTCATGGTCTGACACTTAAAAATAATTATTGGTATCAAGAAAATATTGATTTCAGTATCTTCAATTCTACGTGTACCTGCGCATGTGCGCAAAAGTTTTCTGTGTACGTGCTTACAGCATGTATGTATGTATGTATATGTATGCAGTTATTAGTCAATTTTTTTTTCACTTATTTGAGGGATCGCAAATTAGAAGCAAAACAATAATTTCAACAAACTACGCCAACCATTGTGAGATTTGATACCTACAATAAGACAAGTTTATACGAAATAATTACGTGACGTTGTGTGGTCTAGGTAGTCTAAAATTCATCCAAATACTTCTAGCACCCAGATTTTCTACATTCCTGAACAAACTGAAGCCCTACTATCGATAAAGCTTCCAACATGGATTCTTGCGGCTCTAAGATTTAGATCCCGATCTTTAGCGTAATCGCCTGCGTAGTCAGTGTTAATCGTTCAGTAGTCTCAATAAATCTAGTGAAACAACATTCTAGTACAAACCAGCTTTAGCACTACATACATAAAATCGAAAATATACAAATTAAAACACTAATAAAAAATAAAAAGTATAGAAACAAGATCGTCGATCAAATAATATCGAAAGCCGAATTTAAAAGGCATTAAACTAAAATTACGCACTCGAACAGCCGAGGACTATGAAGTTACTATGCTCAATTACCTAGTTAGTCTTCATTGACCAGAAACCTAAACAAAACATAAAAATGAAGGTAGAAACTGCAGTTTAATTTACCCCAAAGAGACTACGAACTAATGACCAAAATGGCATAATAAGTGTTCTAAAGTCAGCAATATTTGATGAGGTGACTGCTGCTGCTTTATTACTATAGTTACGGCACCTTTGCAGTTTATGGCTGAAGTGTTTAATGAAAGTATGTATAAATGCGCTTTACGTCTCCTTTATGAAGATGAAGTACGAGCGGATAGGTCCAAGATGCAAATGGAGCGCACGAACTCCCTCGGGATAAGTCGTTTTATATGAACTCTGAGTCACCCTTAAATTAAAGTTTGCTTTAACTTTTTGATGGACGGATATTTAGTTTGAGACTCTTCTATCTTTAACGAAAATGTATGTGGTAAGTTTGTGAGGTTGGTGCTTTTTCAATATATAAGATGCCTGCCTATATAAGATACCTAAGAATTAGAACCTTGCCTTAGAACTAGAAATTCTTACAAATATTCAATAAAGCTTGTGCGGAAGTGTCAAAGTATAACTTTGACAGAAATAAGATTTATACTTTCCAAGACAACGAAACTCGGGTCGCTTTAAATTCGTCCCGGGACCAAAACAAACACATTTGGCTGATTCTGTAGTTGTACCGAGCGATAAAGTTTGCTGACAATGACTGATGCGAGTCTCCCGTCTTGTCCACGGCAAATGCGCGATTTTCAAACGTGCCATTGAAGGGAACCAAAGTTTCTCAATTCCTCCTTTCACTTGGTTACCAGACACTGACACAATGCCTAACCCACTTAAAGTTTCACATAAAGGAAAATATTTTGATGAGTCGATCGGTCCAAGTTTTTCACATGTTTTGGGAGCCCTAGAGAAACTTTTAGGTAGACGAATTGAGAACGTCATTGTACAATATGCTCTATTACGATACTACGAGCACAAAACTTCTAATAAAGTTTTATACGTTTCAAAAGTTATCATATAAATAGAAGAAGAAGTGGGTAAGCTACTTAGAAACTAAATTTACCGGAATTGTTGGTCGCAGTTCTTTTCAATTTCATTACCTGCAACACAGAATGAAATAAAATATAAATTACATAAGTTTATTCGTTTTTTTATTGAATAAAAGTAGCAAACGAATATGTAGGCCACCTGGTGTTAAGTGTTCACTGCAATTCTTTGACATTCATATGCAGCCTCAGCCAGTACCCTCAGTCATACCTGAGGTCGCAAACAGATGATTGCCACTATGATGATCGTCGTATTTAGTGTTAAGTGGTCACTGCAACCTTTGGACATCCACTTGCAACTGCGGACAATACCTTAATCCTACCTGAAATCGCAAATAGATGCGTTGCTACTTGGGAGGACTAAGATGTTCGCCTCATATTTAGTGAACTCCGGCATCCATACCCTCTTTCCGAAACTAAATAAATTGTTTAATGGTAGATTTGGGCGTGGCGGTAGTACTTTCACGCTTAGCGGCCTCCCACATACGACTAAAAATATAGGATTTAATTATAAAACAAAAAAACTGACTAAGTGAACATTAGTTGGAAATGTCTTTAATTACATAATATTACTACCCAGACTCTGAATGATACAATTCCCTTTCAATATAGCTTCTTCAGCGCATGAGGTCGTAAATCGAAGCCACTTAAATGTTTCTCGGGACTTAATGAAATAAATATAATACATCGAACTAGCTACGTTTACTATATTCCTAGCTCAACAATAGTTGAAGTTCAACAGAGTAGATAAGACCAGAGAACCTTGAAGAAATTTATTGTATTTCGGAAGAACGATGTTGTTGCCAGATTACACTAAATACGAGGGTACCGTTTTAGTTCTCAGAAGTAGCAACGCATCTTCGATTTCTGGTAGGACTAAGGTACTGTCTGATATTGAATAATCTATTTATTAATGTCTAAGTTAAGTCTAAGATGGCCTCACACTAAATACGAGGATACTATTTTAGTTGCCAGAAGTAGCAACTACGATTGCAGGTAGGACTAAGGTGCTGCCAGAAACTGAATAATCTATTTATTAATGCCTAAGTTTAAAATGCGCACAAAAAATTTCATCAAAGTCAGTCCAGCCGTTTAGGAGTTCAGTGACATACACACGTACAGTAGAATTATATATGTATGTATATAAAGATCATAACCTTTATTATAATTATTAAAATTAGTTCAACATTAGGTTTAAAAACCCTTGGAGCGTAGTGTCACAGTCAAGTACATACTTTGTTTTTTAATTAAAAAATAA
>DWNH01001110.1:0-12138 GCA_018249895.1 Tiana niger
ATTCATTACAGTAAATAAGCATGTATTTTGTACACCTGAAAAGGTAAATATGGTCTGAACTAATTATTTATATACCATCTTTGTACCTACCCATATTTGTGCAAATAAATTATTTTGTCTTTGTCTTTGTCTTTGTAAATGAACTACGCTGTCTCTATCTGTTCGTCTGACATTTTTGTCCCGAATGGGCGCAGAAACTGCTAAACCCTGCTGACATTTCCCGAAGGTAGACTAGACTTTCATTTGAACATAATATTGTCAATGCTTAAAGATAAAGTTTAATTTATAAAAATGGTTATTTTAGAAAGCGTGGTCACCATAGACACAGGTGAACGTATGTTGGCGGAATAATTTTGTTTGTTGGCATGTTTTGAATATTTTATGCGTCGGAGAGAGCGCTTCGTGTACGTTTTTAATAGGTTATGTGCTATTTTCCGTCTTTCATCTCTTCCCGTTTATTTAAATACAGTTTTAACGTTTTAATATTTTTCCGTTGACAATAATTAAGAGAGCAGAAATATGTACTTTTTAAGGTTCCGTTGTCGAAGGGGGAAAACGAAGCTCTATTACTAAGACCATTGTCCATCCATCTGTGTGTCATAGACAGTATTTCCATGACTATAATAGATTGATACTTAAAATTTCACAACACATATGAACTCCGGCAAACACTCCTCTTTTGAAACTGCTTTACGGTAGAATTGGGAGTGGCGGCCTATTATTATAAACAAGACAGAGCAATAACTTATTACAAGAATTAACTTCAAAGTCAGTTCTGTTAATCCTAAATTATATTTGCTTACTGCATACAGGGGAATACATGGCGACGCATTCTGAAGCTTTCAATAATTTCGTCGTCAAACCACTCTATTATTTTATACCGACCCTTTGCATCCTTACTCGTAATAATAATAATAGACCGCGGCGAAATTTAGATTGTTCAATTAAGTAGAAATTGAATTTACTTTGGCTCAAACTTCAGCATCTCGACAACGAAACTGATTCCATTCACTATTCATCCCAACTTTGAAACTTTGGGGTTTGGTGTTTTGGTCAACGCAATTGTGTAATAGTTCATCGTGAATAATTAATTGAATTTTAATTATAATTAATTAATAGCAAAATTAAATATCGTTAATTGATATCATTGTTTTTAATTTTATTTATGATTTGGATTAAAAAACTCAATGAATTTAATATTTCATTGTTATGGGTACTATGTTTTATTTGGGACAATTCACACACGGTCGTCTGATCTCAAATTAGGCAGAGCCTGTGCTATGGTAACCACACAACTGATAAACATACATAAATATTTTTTTTTGTAAATACTATACTTATATAGATAACAATACACCCAGACACAGAACAAATATTCGTGGTCATCACACAAACATTTGTTCTGGGTGGGGTTCGAACCCACGACCTCCCGCTTAGCAGTCAGGTTCGCTAACCACTAGACCACGAGGCCAGTCAAAACGTAATTATATAAAAAAGTAAATTATAAAAACTCAGACTTTAAATTAACACCAAAGCTTACGCATTTTTTTAAATCTTTTAACACCATCCCTGTGCGTCTTATAGCAAATGGGTTTGAAGCAACAAGTTAGCTATCCCGTTCGCGGACGCATCCCTTATTGAGAGCTGTTCGTCTCCGGGACCCAATCGCCTCACCCCACAACTGCGGGGGTGCGACCACTTATTACTTAAAATCCGAAAGAGATTCATCACTTTTCATTTTCTAAATGTAATAAAATGTAATTGACGACGTAAAATCTTTTTATTCTACTGTCCGAATAATGTATCAAAGAAATTTTAATACTTTTTACATCTACAACGGCGTGACGAATTTTACCATGTAAGATGTCATTGAATTCTACTGAATTGTCCGAGTGGTATGTTCTGTAATTTTTTTTAATTTTATATTTTAGTTTCTCATTCTTGCGGTTGTATTGTTTCAGTTAGGTTTTCAGTTTACTTTTTATTTTTTACTTGTTATACAAGTTCTTTAACGAACCATATAGCCTCGATATGAAATTATAATAATAACAATCCGATTTTATAACGACTGAAGGATTTAATGGATTTTTATGAGATTCTAAGCGACTCAGTACTAGTACTAGTTTAATTTTAAGTGCTTATGAATTTTTAAAGGTTCATTGGCGGTGACACCGCCTTTTAAATTTTATTAAGAAAAGTCTTTTTAAACAATAGCTGTTATTTTTAATACGTTTTAAAGTAGTAGTAGTACTTATTTCTATTATTTACTTCTAGTCATGAATTCCAGAGGAATTGGACTTTGACTGTAAATCCGATCATACAACTAACTTCCAAGTAAGTAAGTTGGTAATATTAGAGTCGTTACAAAATATTGTAACAAGTCTACAATATTCAACGTTACACCCCATCCCCTCGCTCTAATGATCTCACGGAGAGGTTTTAAATTATGTCCTCACAACAATCCAAGTCGACACGAACACAACATCCAGGCTCGAGACATTCCCTTAATGAATAAAATAACATGTCAAGATACAGTCTTCATCTTAAATTAATGAGGATTCACGTCGACGTATTCAATTTTACACGTAACGAAGGCAAATAAACTTCGGTACCAACGTATCTCAGGTGCTGGTCTTATAGCCAACGAGCTGCGAATAATGATAAAGCTCTACTTGTAGATGTGTCTGATAAAATTCAATTCGAATAAGAGTTTTTTATAAATATAAACGGCTTAACTCATGTGTATTTTTCGAGATTGCCCGACTAGTTTCAAACGTATACGAGGTTCTTCAGCAAGAGCTCAGACCTGACCTGACGACCGACGGAAGCTATATGTATATAGGTTTGAAACTAGTTGGGCAATCTCGAAAAATACACGTGAGTTAAGCCGTTTATATTTATAAACATGTGTAAAGACACTCACGAAAGCTTTAATAATCGAATAAGAGTTTTTTATTTCTCATTATATTGGAAATTATATATTATCCAGTTGAATATTTTAAAGATAACAGATCATATAAACCGTAGAGATACAAAAATAACACACTGTCAGTACCAAGTACGTTCCATGTAGATTGACTGGCCTCTTGGTGTAGTGGTTAGCGAACCTGACTGCAAAACGGGGAGGTCGTGGGTTCGATTCGAAACAAATGTTTGTGTGATAGTCACGAACAATTGTTCTGTATCTGTATATATAAATAATAAATATCTTGGGACAACTCACACACGGTCATCTGATCCCAAATTAGATAGAGCCTGTACTATGGTAACCAGACAACGGATAAACATACATAAATACTTTTAAATACATACTTAAATAGATAATTTTACATCCAGACATCTGGACATCGTAAATATATAAATATCTATATATAAGAAGGAGTTAATATGACTGCTTAAAATATCTCTAAATCGCTTAGTTATTGATAGTGAGTTAAATGCCTTTCAAGAACATCAAACTTCCTCATTTATTAAACTCCAGTTAAACACATACTCCTTAATTAATATCAGCATGAAAGGAAACCTAAAAGTTAGTGCTGATTAGAATTTGTAATAAACTTGTAGACACGCAAACAAAATTACAAATCCGTCGAAAGGTAGCGAACTAAGTCCTTTTATCAGTTTCAAGTAATTCGAGGGCCTTCGAAATACGGAAAGTTGATTAAAGTTAGCAAATTTACGGACGAATAAATAAAACAAATTCACGTGTGTCCTTTACCCTCGCTAGGATTGTGTTACGCAAGTGTGTACTACGAGTACACACTTGCGTAACACACGGATTCGTTGAGAAATTTAAAGGTTAATGTTAATTAAAGCTCATGTCCTTTTATGCGAACAGAAATTTGTAATAAGACTCTGTTGGCTCGTTTGTGTTTTCAAAGTTCTTAGAAAGGGCTGGGTACGTTTAATTTTTAAATAGTAATCAAATTTCTGGTGATCTCATTTTAGATTTGCATATAATTTATTACAATTTATATATATGGTATTTATGTCGAAGCGTTCCTGAGATTGCGACCATACTAATGATCATCGCAGATATGGTCGCCCGTGACTCAATAAACAGTCTTGCTCTATGACCTTTTTAATCAAATTTTTTTGTCAATCTTCACATCGACGTATTCCAAATAGTATGACGTGGTAATGCATTTGTGTTTAATAATAAGCTCGTTCAATTCCCCACCAATACATTTTGACTCTGTAGCAATTTATTGTGTAATATTTTTTTTACACCCAGACAACTAATATTCATGGTATACAAACATTTGTTCTGGGTAGGGATCGAACCCACGACCTCCCGTTTAGCAGTAAGGTTCGCTAACCACTAGACCACGAGGCCAGTCAAATTAAATAACAACTAAACAGAATGATACTCAAATAGCGATAAATCGATTTTTGTCAGTCAGATATGTTTATAGGCGATGTAGTATCGGCAGTATCGGCACCGTATCCCGCGTTCAACACAAATAGATTCGTACATGTTTGTCTTGGCTCGGTTTAATTAATTTTACCTTCATACGCCGATACCTACTGTTTGCCGGGCGTTCCTTAATTGAAAACGCTCTTACCGAAGTAAATGAAACGAAATCCTATTTGGTGCGAGTGATTGAAGTGAATTTATCTTTTAAGACTCTCAAATTTATCTTTAAACCTTTGCCAATGTTCACCTTAATTTTGGATCGGACGAAGCGCAACTAATTAAGTTTTGATTGCTTTTGGTGTTGCGATATTATGATTCTGATTAAGCGTAAACATGTTATTATCGTAGTTAAAAAATTGATTAGGTATCTATGAAACTTTTTTGGGGGTTAGTTAGGTATCTATGAAACTTTTTTGGGGATTAGTATGTTTAGTGAAAAGTTTTAAATAAAAAATATTACCCTAACATTTCGATAATGTTTTGTTGATAATGATTAACACTAAGACGCATCCGTCTACGACAAGTACGACAACCGCCTGTAAGCGCATGGCGTGCGTTCTGAGATGGCTAGCAAAGCCAAACTTTGTTTTAAAAGTTCGATTACACATAATACAATACAGCTGCCCATATCGTTAATGTTTTGTGATACAAGCCGTAGTAACAATAGTGATTAGCTAAAGTTTTTTTTGTATTTACAATTCAAAGCATGAAATTTTTTAAAGAGCCTTTAAAAATCCAAGCAGGCATTATTCTTTCCATTTCGATGACAGTTTACCTTCTTGCAAACCATATAAATAAATACTCGAATTACCACACAAACCGCCCAATAAATTATTCCCAAATAAAGATAAGTTCTAAAAAACAAACATATCACACATCAATAACGTCTTATTTCACTTCGATTCTTAACAAGATAATAGTTAAGTGTCAAAATTTTATACGACAGCACTAAATATAACGAACCCAACACACATGACTACATTAGGCCGGTCGTAGAAAAGTTATCTTATCAGCTCCAAGTGTTTTATTATTATTTACACGTTTTATTGGCCAGTAAACTTCAATTACGTAATGAGCACTTTCATAGTTAGGGATGTTAGCGATCGACAGCAAGGAGCGATGAGTAGCAATCGGTTAATCATATGGTCTATAACGACCAGTGTGCTGTGGTGGTTACCATACCAGTCAATCATTTGAAGGGTCCGGGGTTTGATTCCTCGCTCGGCAGAAGTTTAAATGATGGATTTAGGTTTCTTTTCTCGGTCTGGGTGTGTAATTTTCTGTGTGTGTGTCCATGGTACCCACGACACAGAAAATAATAAAAATCCTACTGTGGGGCTATGAATCTGAAGCGTTAAAAATGTCGCTGACTCGTCAAAAAACTATTTTAAGTGTTTCGAGTTTTTAAATCATATATTGTTTTGGGTACCGATTAAATGTTTTAAAACCGATTAAGAGATTATTAGATTATTTATATTTCCGGAAACAGTTGTTCGTTTAAAGTGTGACAAGTCGGTTAAAGCAACTAATTTAGTGTAACAATAAATCACATTGAAACTAAACACTTCGGTTTCGGTACCATTATACGTATATCTGGTTTACGAGAAGGGCATAAATATTGTGGTAACACGTGGGATAAATCTTTGGCGAGCGTTTAACCTCGCGTTCGAGATTCGAACCGGTTTTAAAAGGGAAAAATCTAGTAGGTATACAACTCTAATATCCTACTTACATGGCTAAGGCGGTGAAACAACTTTATATTATAGTTTCTATCAATTGTGCAATAATAATAAGTTATTACTATGTACCTACATATAACTGGTTGTACTGTTGTGTGAAAGATATTCTAGCTACATTGACTGGCCTCCTGGTCTAGTGATTAGCGAACCTGACTGCTAAACGGGAGGTCGTGGGTTCAATCCCCACTGGGTGTATTGTTATCTATATAAGTATGTATGTATTTACAAAAAAAAAGTATTTATGTATGTTTATCAGTTGTCTGGTTACCATAGCACAGGCCTAGTTGCCTAGTTTGGGATTAAATGACCGTGTGTGAGTTGTCCCAAGATATTTATTTATAATTTTGAAAAATTTGAGGTGTATAAGGCGAGGTTTAACCGGAATCTAATATTCGTGCTCATCACACAAACATTTGGGAAGATGAACCCACGACCTCCTATTTAGCAGTCAGGTTCGCTAACCACTAGACCACGAGGCCAGTCAACTACATAATAACAAAATGCATATATATTTTCCTAGGTTAAACATCGTGTCGGTTCTATGACTACTTATGTATAGTTTATGCAGTCTGTCGGCGGATCGCGTGCGGCACACGTTATAATTTGCGGCTCCTAATGAAGCCAATTGTGGGTGTTTAACGTATCGGCTTTCACTTTTTGTGTTCTGACGCATTTCGGGTTCTTTGCGATACGTTCATTTTTTGCTCAATTTTCATTTGACTGGCCTCGTGGTCTAGTGGTTAGCGAATATGACTGCTAAACGGGAGGTCGTGGGTTCGATCCCTACTCAGAACAAATGTTTGTGTGATGAGTATGAATATTTGTTCTGTGTCTGGGTGTAAAAAAATATATATCTATTTAAGTATGTATTTCAAAATACTTATATATGTTTATCAGTTGTCTGGTTATCATAGCACAGGCCTAGTTTGGTTAAGTTGTCCCAAAATATTTATTTATTTATTTCGGTCCGTTCCAACAAAAACCCGCGAGAACTAGATTTCCTCAACTTCCTAAAGCTACTTTAGGCAGTTACACTAATTGTACGAGTACGTGTTTATTTTATTAAAAACTGTTATTGTTTGAACAAAAAGGTACCCACTTTTACTTTTTTCGTTTTCTACTAAATATTAGATAAGTTTTAGTACAGGCGGATTATCGACTAAAATTAATATTGGATCTATCGACGATTTTGGACTATTACAGATAGAAAAATCAATTCATCTTTTACTTTTTAGTGTCAGTAAAAATTTAAATGGTAGGCAAATCTATCCATCAACGCCATCTATCGATGGGAGGACAGAAGGAATAGCTAAACATAGTGCACTCTATATAATAATGATAGTTCCCGTGTCAAAGAAAAATTAAAGATTTAGAATGACAAATGATCTTGATAAAATTTAAATGGTACGTGAGAAGCTTTCTTTCAAGACCAGCTTTCAAATAAAGAATGAATATACCTTGTAATGAATAAAACAATTTCATTTCATTTCATTTCATAACAGCACATAAAAGAAATACTGTCCAATTTCCTCCTTCTGTTTTTGAAGTCAAAAATTATAACCCTTAAGCTAAAATCAGAACCAGAAACATTTCTATTACTGACCAAAATAGTTATATAGTCCTTATGTGAGAGATTAAAATGGTCTCTGGTCATTAGATTGTATCACAATACTCATAATGCATTCCGACTAATCTCCGTTGAGGACATTCTTACAATTGTGCTTAAATCAGTCCAATACACAAATCCGGTGATAAATAAAAAAGGAAAGTTACAATACTACTAACAGGAGTTAAGCTTTGAGTTGTAGTCACGTACGGAAGGTTGGTTACAGCTGCAAGACAGTATAGTCTTTGTATAGGTAGGCTGCCACCCAAGGTAGTACTACCGCCACACCCAAATCTAGCGCGAACCATTTATTGTGTTTCGGAAAGAGGTGTGGATGTCGGAGTTCACTAAATACGAGGCGACCGTCGTAGTCCTCAGAAGTAGCAATGCATCTATTTGCGATTACAGGTAGGACAAAGGCTGAAGTTGCAAGTGGATGCCCATGGGTTGCAGTGACCACTTAACACCAGGTTGCCTGCATGCTTGTTTGTTGCTTTTGTTCAATAAAAAAATGTGGTCTGTGATGTAAATTTTGTTTATGAAAGTTTGATTCACGATGTTATTTATATTTTTACGAATCAATATAGAAATAAGGATCTGTTGGCAGAATACCGTCCCTTTAAACCCTTACCTTCAAACAATCAAAGTCAGTGTTTAAAAGTAGCAACGTTTGTAGTCGCCCTTATTTTACTTTATTTTTAACCATTCCCGTATTCAGGGCTCAATTCTTTTGATACCGTTCGACCGGCGGCCACTTTGATCTCATTCGGTGGTCACACATAAATTATTCAGTGACAAATCGCCGAAACCAATGATCGGTTTTCTCTTAACAGAAACAATTAATGTCGAACAGTTCCGAGTATTGAAAGAGCGTCAGTTGCAAGAATGCATATTGCAATTGACGCTTTTTGTTGCATTGTCACTAATGCCGTTTGTTTGTCGCGCTCGCTTAAATATCAGTCTTTTGGTCAAAGAAATATACTGACATGATTTATTTTATAAACATATCTAAAGGAAATATATGTATGTCTTTATTTGAATTTATATATCTTCTATCTATCGGTAAAACAGGTTATCTATGACAATATTGTCGGTAAAGCTTTGGTCAGGAGTGTTCTAGAATTATCATATGGCGTGAAGTGAAGTGATTTTTAATGGATATTATTGTATTATAAGGGAATTAACTGTTACATATATACATATATGTTTTTTTAGATAAAAGAAGCAATCGAGCATGTGGTGTTTAGTGGTCACTGTAACCCATGGACATCGACTTACAATTTCAGGCAGTACTTTATCTGAGATCGTAAATAGTTGCGTTGCTACTTCTGTGGACTAAGATGATCGTCTCGTATTTAGTGAACTCCGGCAACCATTAAGCAACCAAGTCTTCAGAAACACAATAAATTGCTTTACGGTAGAATTGGGTGTGGCGGTGGTACTTCCCCGAGCGGTAGCTCTGACTGCTAAACGGGAGATCATGGGTTCGATCCCCACCCAAAACAAATGTTTGTGTGATGAGTACGAACATACATATGTAAATACATATATACATATATAGATATGTATATTTATCAGTTGTCTGGTTACCATAACCCAAGCTCTGTTTAATTTGGGATCAGATGTGTGTAAAATGTCCCAAGATATTTATTTATTTTATTTAAACAGTAATCTAATTATTCTCTTCACGTATGTACCTACTAGTAGCACTTAGATTGTTATACGTCATTATGAACTTGTCCTCTACTTGTTACATAGTTGAGGTAACAATTTCATCATCTGTTTCGGCGTATTTATAACATCAACCCCGAGATTAAAATAAACAGCTGGTGTTTTCATAACTTTGAAATTTCGAGTTCAATGGCCGCTCCGTCGCGTGCAAAATATAATATGTAATAACTTTGCGCAGGGGTGTACAGCATTTTGAACAAAGTTTAAAGTACACTTGAACTTTTATATAATTTAATAATAATGTAAGTAATTTTAATTATGATTAATAATAGTAATAATTGTAAATTTTATTCCAATTTCAACTTTCATTTATTTTATATAGAATTTTTAATTTAGTTTTAATTTAGTTAACCTTAGATCGATGTCAATCTTAAACTGTCGATACAATATTATTTTGGGGGTTAGGGGGTAAGCTTTACCAACTGTAGAAGTAGTAGTTAAATATAATCTCTGTGTAAAATTTTGCTATTAAATCTCGATACTTAAAAAACCCTGCGAAATCGGAAGCTTAAATATAATTTGAACGATTTTGCCCAAGAAACAACAAAATCTACAATTCTCATATTACTGTAATATTAAAAATTATTCTAGAAAAACTCTCATACTCTTCATGGAAACCATACTATTACGTACTCCCGTAACACTAGAAGCGGCCGTTAATTGGCGCTCGAACATTTCCCAGCAATAAAACGAATCGTAAAACCGGTACCAATTGTTGCGGACGCCCGCAACGGGCGCCGAGACGTTGCTGATTTAGAATTCGTTATTTCAGTAATAATATGAGGCACTATTGTTTTTGAAAGCAATCCTTCATACAATAACACTGAGTGAGCTAGCCAAGATCAGCTCGCGGATTTAGCTACTGCTGTTTTCGTATTGAACTTGGGTGATGCCGGAAATCGGTACTTATAATAACTAAATAACGGACTCCAGGAACTCGTTAGTGCGTGTATTTTTAAAGATTACATTGTGTTGATGTTAGCAAAGTAATTGCAATCGATACACCTTTTTTTATTTTAAGGTAATTTATCATGGATACCTACTAATCATATCGATTGCAGCAATTGACATTATCGTGACTGCATTTTGACGATTCGTCGTCCTGGGTTCGATCGCCACGTAGAACAAATGTTTGTGGGAGCACGCATATTTGTTGTGTCTGTATTGTTATCTATATATGTAATCATGTATTTACAAAAAAAATAAATTATGTATGTTTATCAGTTGTCTAGTTACCGTACCACAGGTTCTGCCTAGTTTGGGATCAGATGGCCGTGTGTGAGTAATAAATAAAACAATTTCATTTCATTTAATTATATCAGGTCTACCTAATTTATCATAAAAAATTCAAAAAAGTCAATTAATATAAGTAAATTTGTTTACAAAAGAAGATTGTCTTTACTTGTAACCATTTTTAAGGACTGCAGCAATTGTATGCAAGAAATCGTAAGACCGGCAATGGAACTTGGACAACACAAAACATGGATTCGACCTCAATCATTACCATATTGGACACAAGGGAAAAAAACGTACAACCTGTTTAAGGGCTGGAAATAAGTGTCGTGAGTAGGGTTGCCAGATATATTTAGCTTGAAGGGACCAATGTTTAAATGGACAAAACACTTTTTTTTTTTGCGCCCATGCAAAGGCAACCCTCCATGCGGGGAGGGAGGTGGTGAATGCTTTTACGCACCCCGCCGCGGCCGTTCGCGGCGGGAGTGTGGGATTCACGACCGAATTCGTACTACCCACTAAACACCACCTTTGGTTGGCTCTAACCCTCGGGCCAACCACACGAGACTTCAGGCTTTTATTTGGGATAAATAAAAAAAAGTGTGTGTGTACTTATGTACACGCGTTAGAAATTGTGATCGGATACCCATGAGTGTGAGTTTTGAAAAGATATTTATTTATTATTTATAATTCAATGTTTTATTTAGAGGTACATTTAGGTAGGTAGATACTTGTCAACTAGTGAATGTGCGTAGGTCAAGTCAAATATAGCAATTTCATAATATTAAATCGAGCACTGTTGAAATACGAGGCAGAGGTAGGCAGACCGGCGCGGCGGGACACTTTAGATAAACCTTAAATACGGGACATCCCGTGAAATAATGATCGTTTGGCAACACTAGGCGTGAGTTAGGCAGATGAGGTCCAGGGACGTGGTTCTCAGTAATGCTTTGCGTATCCGAATATGAGCATAACATTTTTGTAATTTCTTTCTTTACGGACACAAATACGCGGCTTGCGGCTTGCAAGTTAATTAGTAGGGAGGAGTTGAAAGATTTGGTCTGATGTTTCTTGGCGATATTACGGTTTTCTCGTGTTAATGTAAATAAATAGTGATAGTCTTGATCAAAAATAGTTAATACTTGCATACATAGAAAACAAATTGAGTGCAATTACTTTTTAATGCAAGAAAAAGTATCAAACGAACTACTTGAAGGCGTTATCCGATCGCAAATACTAGTTCCACTCGTATTAGAGGTTGCATAGTATAAAATCGATCGTATAGTATAAAAGTAGCAAACAAGCTCGCAGGCCACCTGGTGTTAAGTGGTCACTGTAACCCATCGACATCCACGTGCAACTTCAGGCCGTACGTTAGTCCTACCTGAAATCGCAAATAGATGCGTTGCTAC